>ML777159.1:147458-182881 GCA_009831015.1 Picea engelmannii
AACAAGATCACTGAGAAATACACATTCACAAGAGACACAACATTTAACCTGGGAAACCCTCTAGGGGAAGAAAACCCAGCAAAAACTTCCTTATCATAAATTGCCAATACAATGTCAAGAGATAACTCAAACCAATACAGATAGTCCTCTCCAAAATATACACCACTCTTCTCCCTCTCTCCTTTGCCAGTAACAGATCAGAACTTGTCTCTCAAACTGAGCAAGTGAGTTGTGTTCAAATGAGGCGCTAGCCTCCTTTATTTATACAAGTTATGGCATGTGTGAAGTGTCTCTTCACTGGCAGGGCCGACTTCTTAATCTGGGTGGGTAAACCCACCTTTATTATATTCCTGGATCTTCTTATTAACTATTGGGGCCGACTTCTTATTCTGCCTATTATAATTTTCTGTTGACCAATCCGCAAAAGGGGATTTGGTCCAAATACAATTATCGACATGATTAATCCACAATGGGGATTAATCCTATAAATAATATATCAAATAATAATAAGAATACTCTTTGCAGTTACATTATTTCAACAGAGATGTCCAGAAAATCCATTTCAGCCTGGATGTATCTATGCAGACCACCACGATACTTGAGCACTAGATGTCGCTCAGAATATTTGATACCCAGCTTGGTGTGCAAGGTATGGAAGATATTCATGAACTCGAGCACTACTTGGTCTCTTTCCTGCCACATTGTGGTCTATTTTGTGTACAAGTCGTCATAACTTCCAACAGGGTAGTATTGTTCCTTAATAACATCCCTTAAGGACTCCCAGGTGACCGTCACTGTAAATAATGAGGGTTCCTCTATTTTCCTCTGCTCACAGAAATTTTTCCACCAATCTTTGACATGGGGAACGACTTTGAGGAGCGCAAAAGTAATATTTTCTCTATTTGAGAAGTTATGGACAGAGAAATACCCTTCTAGCATATTCAACCATTTGTCTACAATGTCGGCGTCTATATGACCTTCAAATATAGGAATATCAAAGTTTATTTGTACCTTGAAGGGGGCGGCGCCTCCGTTTGAGGAATATGTGTCACATGTTGGTAGTCGCTGAAGGATTTGCGCAAAACTATCCATCATCTCGTTCCTCCGTTAAGTGAGCACTTCCTCTAGCAACATTTTGAAGGGATCTCCTATTCTGTCGTCTTTCTTTTCTCCTGCCATGAGAGGTCGCTTGGGCGTCCGAGAGATTTTTTCCTTGAGAGAAACAAGCTCGAGACCCAATTCTTTGTACCCTGACCTCATTGGGGACATGCATTAAGAACGAAAAGGAGTAGACCTTTGTGATACCACTAATCCAGATTTTATGAGGAGAACAAAATGAATACATATTATTATCAAAATATGCTTAACACAGAATAACAGATATACAGTAAAACTAGTTTCTGTCCAATAAGAAAATAAGATGAAACTGTAAAATGCAGCAGAAAACAAGATTGTTATAATGGTGGCAACTTATCTCTGAGAAGAGATGTGACGGTTGCCCTCATTTGCAAGAATATGATTACAATGAGGCTCTGAAGGCCTTTTTACAATAAACAGGAATGTCAAAAACCCTAGACATCAAAAAACCTAACCCTAGGAGATGAAGCACCAAAAGTCGTGTGGGCCCCGTTTGGGTAAGTTAGTACATCAACTTCTCGGGGTCATAACTTTTGCATACGGTATTTGTTTTAGGCGCACGATATCCCATTGGAAAGGTCTATCTGAGGACCACACATGTTGTCATCAAAATCTAACTCTATCTCTAGTTTAAATGTGGCGAGCCCTAAAAACGTTGTTTAGGGCCTCAAAATGGCCCTGGAAGTCGGGGACTCGAAAAATAGGAATAAAATGCCAAAATGAGCCAATTGGAATAGGTGGGAGGCCACTGACATCCATCTAGATCAATTTGATAAAAAGTTAGACAATAATATCTCAAATAGTGACATGTGAAAATCAACTCTATCCTAAATTGAACCTTGAAGAAATGCAAATAATTGAGCACCATGAATTAATTAAAGGTTATTAATCATTAAAAACTCATAATGAAATGCAAATTGATTTCTAAGAGTTCCTTCCCAAGACATGTAGGCACTAAAATGTGAATACAAGTGTAATGATTAAAATAGAATAGAATCCAGGTATTAAAGTGGGGGTAATATAGATAATAAAAATGTAAATTTAGATGTCATGTTAAATGTCTCTAAATTCTTAGCAGATATCAAGCAGAGAAGGGAGGAAAAAATTGCATGGGATTCCTCAACGCACAGAATAGATTCTTGTGTGAATCAACGCAGAGAAGGGAAAAACAAAGCTACAATTGAGGAAAACGTAATCCCTCTTTAAGGAAAATGCATAGAATAGAAAGTAACATAAACGTAGAGATAAGTTAGTTGGAACGCAAGGTAAAAACCACCATGAGGGTCCCAAATTTTTGGGCGAATTGGTTAAAAACGCAGCATCATTTAATCCACTCAGAAAATAAATCAGATATCATAAAGACAATGCAAAGACATTAATCAAACTCAGAGAAAACTCCAGATGATGGAATCTGGGAGAAATCCTTAGGGAAGATGCAGAGAAGCACCAAGTAAATTCACAGAGAAGCACCATGTAAAATTCGTTGGGTAATATGACATAAAATCACAGAGAATTTGAAGAAAAAATTTCACTGAGTCATAAAGGTAAAAATCGTTGAGCGTTTTGAAGAAAATTTCGCTGAGTAAAAAGGTAAAAATCGTTGAGTGTTTTGAAGAAAATTTTGTTGAGTAAAAAGGTAAAAATCGTTGAGCGTTTTGAAGATAATTTCACTAAGTAAAAAGGGTCAAAATCATTGAGCATAGACTGGAATATCAGAGGTTAAATGGAAGGTTTTAATGCACGATTTGATCAACGCATAGGTGAAGGAGAGCCAAGTTGTGTGCTCATTCAACGCAGGGTAAGAACTCAGAGACAAAATGCAGAGACGACCCAATGGAGAAATTCCTCTACACGTCGGGAGGGAACAAGGGTTTAACCCAACTGACTTAAGAGAAAACAAACACCCTTTTAATCCTCTCACCACGCTAATGGTGTATGAAGGAATGCTTCTAAAAAATTGTGGCTATTGTGCTTCTCTTTTCCTAGTCGTAATGGAGGGGTTGTTACATATGGTATCAGAGCGGGTTCAACCCCGTGAATTGGGATCATTACGCCTTCCACTGTATTAAACACTTGATTAATAATTTATCGCTAATTAAATTGAATTGTGTCCCTGCAGATAATCATGGTTAGAGGACGTCGTGAAGGCAGACGACGTTGTGCTAGGGGAGGAGGCGTGACACCTCCAGTATCATCCACTCCAGAGGGGTCTAACCCCCAAGGAGAAGAAAAATTCATTGGACCGGAGCAGATTGTTGTGGGGGATGTGGTTGGATTGATGAGTTCCTTTCAGAGGATGTCGGAGGCATTGATTAACTGATTAGACAGAGATGAGACCAGGGAGCCTATACCCCCTGAGGGTCCACAACGCGCCCCAGCCATTCATAGAGAAATTGAGAAGGTTAAGTTTCTCGAGTTCATGGGTTCCATGCACGGCGTAGCCACCGAGGCATGGTTGGAAAACATGGTGATGTGCTTCACACTTCGCGA
Organism: Picea engelmannii; assembly: GCA_009831015.1. Classification (NCBI taxonomy): domain Eukaryota; kingdom Viridiplantae; phylum Streptophyta; class Pinopsida; order Pinales; family Pinaceae; genus Picea; species Picea engelmannii. Next base: position 151,086 of record ML777159.1, read on the forward strand.
CTACACCTCCAACATGAAAGTCTGCATGGCAGTCTTTCATTTGAAGGGGAGCGCTCTTCTATGGTGGAAGACTCTCCTGCCACAACTGAACATGGTCGTCGAAGACGTGTCATGGGAATCAGTTTCAGGAGAGGTATTTGTCAGAGGAATTCATTGAGTGTTATCTCAATGGGTTCAACGCCTTACAATAGGGAGGTTGTACAGTGCCCGAGTATGAAGCTCGATTCATGGAGTTTCTTAGGTATACTCTGCATATAAACACCGAGAAGCTCAAGGTCAACAAGTTTGTGTTCGGCCTTAACGTCAGCATTCGTGTGAAAGTGAGGATCCTAATGCCTCATACGTTGCACGATGCAGTCCAGAAGGCCCTCGTATTTGAGGAAGATTTGATCAGTGGGAGTCAAAGCAGGACTTCTGCGAGACCGACGGGACAAGAGACATCTGGTGTGCAGCAGCATCAGACACCAGTTATACATTCATCAGGGTATCGAGGTACTCTGAAAGGATCCACGTTCAGGAAACCACAGCGATCGATGCCTCAGCATCAGATTCCCTACAAAGGACCACAACACCAGCACCAGCGTCGTCCACAGCAGCAGCAGTTTAGGAATGTTCAGCAGAACAGACCAGGGTTTCAGGATGGTGGGCCAACAGCTTCTACTTCGGGGACTAGGAGTACTGGACCGAAGACCGGATGTTGGACATGTGGAGAGCCACATTACTAGCGTGACTTTTTGGTTGAGAGGGCTAGAATAGTCAGGTCAGCCGCACACACTATAGTTGGATATTTGGGTAAGGCCCACCGGATTCATGCAGTGGTGAATAACCGCCAGGCCGAGCATCAGTCTACTATTCTCGAGAAGTCAGGTACCATCGCTAACCAAACCTTTAGTATTTTGATACATCTCGGTGCTACAAAGAGATTTATTTCTAGTGCAACGCTAAAAATAATTAAGGTAAAGGCAGTGGAACAGGATGAGTTTAGCTACATGGAAATGGATTCTAGAGCCAAGCAAAAGGTTGGAGGAAAGGTTACGGACTGTAGCCTCAACCTGGGAGATTTTGTAACGAAGTCCAACCTGTATGTCACGATCTTAGGATCTTATGACGTCGTGATCGGTATGGATTGGTTGGAATCGCATGATGTGATACTCAACTGTAAGATGAAACAGTTGATTTTGACCAATGATGAGGGACAGAGATGAGTGATTGTAGGAAGAAACGAAGGAGTTTCTTTAAGGTTCATTTCTTCCCTACACCTACAGAAGAGCATGCACAAGGGATGCAAGCTATATGCAATCCTAGCACTAAATGACAAGGGCATGGCGGAAGGATTAGAAAACCTTTCGGTAGTATGAGAGTTTGCGGACTTGTTCCCAAAAGAGTTACCAGGTTTTTCACCCAAAAGAGAGCGAGAATTTACCATCGAATTATAACCTGGAACTGAACCGATAGTAAGAACGCCTTATAGGATGTCGACCCCTAAGTTACAGGAGTTGAAAATGCAACTGAAGGAGTTGTTGGACCTAGGACTTGTACGTCCAAGTGTGTCACCTTGGGGTGCACTTGTTATTTTCATACGGAAGAAGAATGGGTCGTGGAGACTATGTATTGACTACCGTCAATTGAACAACGCAACGATTAAGAACTAGTATCCGTTGCCAAGAATGGACGATTTGTTTGACCATAGACTAGGATCGCAAAGGTTAAATGGAAGGTTTTAATGCGTTATTTGATCAACGCATAGCTGAAGGAGATCCAAGTTGTGCGCTCGTTCAATGTAGGGTAAGAACTCAGAGACAAAATGCAGAGACGATCGAATGGAGAAAGTCCTCTACACATCGGGAGGTAACAAGAGTTTAACCCAACCGACTTAGGAGAAAACAAACACCCTTTTAATCCTCTCACTGCGCTAATGGTGTATGAAGGAATGCTTCTAAAAAAATTTGGCTATTGTGCTTTTCTTTTCCTAGTCGTAACAGAAGGGTCGTTACATATGGTATCAGAGCGGGTTCAACCCCGTGACTTGGGATCATTACTCCTTCCACTGTATTAAACACTTGATTAATAATTTATCGCTAATTAAATTGAATTGTGTCCTTGCAGGTAATCATGGTTAGAGGACATCGCGGAGGCAGACGACGTGGTGCTAGGGGAGGAGGTGCGATGCCTCCAGTAGCATCCATGCCAAAGGGGTCTAACGCCCAAGGAGAAGAACAAGTCATTGAATAGGAGCAGATTGTTGTGGGGGATGTGGTTGGATTTATGAGGTCATTTTAGAGGATGTCGGAGGCATTGATTAACTAACTAGACAGAGATGAGGCTAGGGAGCCTGTACCCCCTTAGGGTCCACAGCGCGCCCCAACCATTCACGGAGAACTCAATAAGGTTAAGTTTCTCGAGTTCATGGGTGCCACGGATGGCGCAGCCACCAAGGCATGGTTGGAAAACATGGCAATGTGCTTCACATTTCGCGACTACACCTCCAACATGAAAGTCTGCATGGCGGTCTTTCAGTTGAAGGGGAGCAATCTTCTATGGTGGAAGACGCTCCTGCCACAACTAAACATGGTCGTCGAAGATGTGTCATGGGAATCGGTTCCGAAAGAGGTATTTTTCAGAGGAATTCATTGAGTGTTATCTCAATGAGTTCAATGCCTTATGACAGGGCGGTCGTACGGTGCCTGAGTATGAGGTTCGATTCATGGAGTTTCTTAGGTATTCTCTGCATCTGAACACCGAGAAGCTCAAGGTCAACAAGTTTATGTTCAGCCTTAATGTCAGCATTCATGAGAAAGTGAGGATCCTAATGCCTCAGACGTTGCATGATGCAGTCCAGAAGGCCCTCGTATTTGAGGAAGAGTTGATCAGTGGGAGTCAGATCAGGACTCCTGCGAGACCGACGGGATAGGTGACATCTCGTGCGCAGCAGCATCAGACACCAGCTATACATTCATCAAGGTATCAAGGTACTCCGAGAGGATCCACGTTCACGGCACCATAATGATCAATGCCTTAGCATCAGACTCCCTACAGAGGACCACAACACCAGCACCAGTGTCGTCCGTAGCAGCAGTAGTTTAGGCATGTTCAGCAGAACAGACCAAGGTTTCAAGCTGGTGGGCCAGCAGCTTCTACTTTGGGGACTAGGAGTACTGGACCGAAGATTGAATGTTGGACATGTGGAGAGCCACATTACCAGCACGATTTTCCGATTGAGAGGGCCAGAATAGTCGGGTCAAGCGCACACACTATAGTTGGATATTTGTGCAAGGCCCACCGGATTCATGTAGCTATGAATAATCGCCAGGCTGAGCATCAGTCTACTATGCTCGAGACGTCAGGTACCATTGCTAATCAAACATTTAGTATTTTGATAGATCTCGGTGCTACAGAGAGATTTATTTCTAGTGAAACGCTAAAAAGAATTAAGGTAAAGGCAGTGGAACAGGACGAGTTTAGCTACGTGGAAATGGATTCGGGAGCCAAGCAGAAGGTTGGAGGAAAGGTTACGGACTGTAGCCTCAACCTAGGATATTTTGTAACGAAGTCCAACCTTTACATCACGATCTTAGGATCTTATGATGTCGTGATCAGTATGGACTGGTTGGAATCACATGATGCGATACTCAACTGTAAGACGAAACGGTTGAGTTTGACCGATGATGAGGGATAGGGATGAGTGATTGTAGGAAGAAACCAGAGAGTTTCCTTAAGGTTCATTTCTTCCCTATAGCTACGGAAGAGCATGCGCAAGGGATGCAAGATATATGCAATCCTAGTTTTGAACGACAAGGGCGTGGCGAAAGGATTAGAAAACCTTCCGGTAGTTACCAGATTTGTCACCCAAAAGAAAGCGGGAATTTACCATCGACTTAAAACCTGGAACTGAACCGATAGCAAGAACGCCTTATCGAATGTCGACCCCTGAGTTACAAGAGTTGAAAATGCAACTGAAGGATTTGTTGGACTTAGGAATTATATGTCCAAGTGTGTCGCCTTGGCGTGCACCTGTTATTTTCATATGGAAGAAGGATGGGTTGTGGAGACTCTGTATTGACTACCGTCAATTGAACAAGGCAACGATCAAGAACTAGTATATGTTACTAAGAATGGATGATTTGTTTGACCAAATGAAGGGTGTGACTATGTTTTCAAAGATCGACTTGAGATAAGGATATCACCAGTTACAGATCAAATAGAAATACATTCCTAAGACCACATTCAAGACGAGGTTTGGGCATTACGAGTTTATTGTTTTACCATTTGGACTTACAAACGCCCCAAGGTATTCATGAGCTTGATGAATGGGGTGTTCCACGAATACTTGGACAAGTTTGTTCAAGTATTCATTGACGACATATTGATATATTCTTGGACGACGGAAGAACATGACGAACATTTGCGCTTGGTACTACAGTGTTTACGAGAAAACAAGTTATACGGGAAATTGTCGAAATGCTCTTCTTGTCAATCGAGGATTCATTATTTGGGGCATGTTATCTCCAGTGAAGGCATCGTTGTGGATCCATCGAAGGTAGAGGCTATTATGGAATGGCCTGCGTTGACGAACTTACCAAAAGTATGTAGCTTTATAGGTTTAGCGGGATATTACCGATGGTTCATCGAATGTTTTTACAAGATAGTAAACCCAATCATGAAATTGCAGAAGAAAAACAAGAAGTTTGTTTGGACCGAGAAATTCGTGGAAGCATTTCGAAGGCTCAAGAAGTTGTTGACGACAACCCCGATACTAAAAGTCCCCGACATGGACAAGGAATTCCTGGTATATACAGACGCATCCAAGGAATTCATAGGCGGAGTTTTGATGCAAGACGGACAAGTGATTTCTTACATATTAAGGAAATTAAGATAGCATGAAGAGAACTACGGGACGCATTGTTATCGGCCATTGTGTATTCCCTGAGAGTGTGGAGGCACTACCTGATTGGATGGAAATTCAAACTAAAAATGGACCATTGTGGTCTGCAACACATTTTTATGCAAATTTACTTGAATGCGTGACAAAGGCATTGGTCAAAACTACTTAGCGAGTACGATTTTGAGATTACCTACATAAAACGAACAGTGAACAAAGTGGTAGATGCGTTGAGTCGGAGACCATGCATATTTTCGGTGATACCTCTTCAGAAGAATCTTCAAGAAAATATTCTAACTATACAGCGTGACGATGACTAGTATAAAGAGGTTAAGGAAAATATCGAACAAGACACCATGTTGGTACCAAAATTTGAGGGATTTACATTGGACAACGACGGATTAATGAGGTATAACAACTGGATTTACGTACCACCTAACAACGAATTGAGTAGTTTATCTTGCATCGCCAACTATGATACTTGTTGATTATGTGTCATTATCTAATGTGATGATGTGTTAATTGTGTGTCGATACTAATTATGTTGATGTGTTGGTTACATCGTTATTGATTACGACGATGAGTCGCTTGTAATGCTTTAATTGTGATGTCATCATTTATGTGTTGCTATGAATTATGTGTTGACGTTACTTTCCTCATGCGTTTAAAAAAAATTACCTCTTGTGCTTCGCTTTTCTAGTCGTAACGGAGGGGTTGTTACAGATACAACGACAGGTGGTAGGTGTACCCCGTGCGTGGGTGCGACTCTTCCAGTGTCTCGCAAACGTCATAGTGTGTTATCATGATATGCATCCGACGCCACACGCATAGATTCCATGGTCATATTATATACCATCCATATATGTATTTTGAGGGCGTCAGCCCCATTTTGTACTATGAAACCATATTTTTTGAACTCGAAAAAATGAAATATGAAAAAAAAAATGGTCTTCGACTTTACTTATATATGTTACAATGTGTACATGCAGGAAAGTGTTTTCTTTACTTAGTTATGTGACAAATGTTAATCTAAAATATAATTAGCATATGCATCGGATACATGATTAGAACTTTTAGGTATGTGATTATAAATAACAAAATCAAAGTATCATTCCAAAAATCGTACCCATAGGAATCGTCAGAGTAGATTAGGATATCGCACATGGTAATTGTCATTCAACTGACATACGACTAACTGGGAAACTAGGCGAACCTCTAAAGGTCGAACACCATGTGAAATGGTGTCGCGTAATAGATCTATAACGATGCTATACTCAACCACGTTATTCGATGATGGCTCCAGAAAAACGCCACCTGGAGACACCAGTTGGCCCTCAGGTGAGTAAATGACCCAAGCAGCGGAAGCCATGTTCCGCGTATGACGACTGGCACCATCCGTGAATCCTAAGTAAACTGAAGACTTTGTTGACATATGCCAACCAAGGGAAAACTTGGTAATAAAGTCGATGACACAAAGAAAAATATGTATACACACTAAGATACACTAGTATACAAAAGGTCATGCCCAAGCTTGAGGGCTTAAGTGTAATACCTTTTAAGGTAGAGCCCATTTTTGGGCTCATCCAGCATATTCCCTTCATAATCTTCCAATTCATAGGCTCCTTTCTCTAAGACACGTCACACGATATAGGGATTGTGCCACATGGGGTTGAACTTGCCTGCCCCTAGCGATTATTTGGCTTGGTCATAAAGGAGAACCAAGTCACCCTCAACATACTGTCGAGGACAGACAAACTTATCATATTGAACCTTAACACGTTATTTATTCTCTTCTATATTCGTAGAGGCATCTTGACGCTGATCATCGAGACCTTCCAGGTGTACGAGGTGTTCTTCAAGATCGGATGTGTCAAGTAGGATCTCAATTGACAACTTAAGGGAAGGGATTCCGCATTCAATCGACAAAATCAACTCCACCCCATGTACTAACTGAAAATGAGAGAAACTGGTGGAAGTATTTACCGAGGTTCGGAATGCCCAAAGTGCAGGGTAAAGCATTAGATGCCAGTCATATTTACTATGGCTGACAGTTTTTTGCAAGATGGTCTTGAGAGATTTATTCACCACCTCTACTTGTCCATTTTCCTATGGATATTAAGGGGAATAATGATTGTGCTTAAAACCCAGTTTTGATGCTAACTCTTTCATCTTTTCATTTTGAAAGTGACTGCATGATCAGTGACAATCTCTCTTGGGATTCTGAACCGGACTATAATTTGGTTGAATACAAAGAAAGTTGCAATCTTACCATCGAATTTAATAGTAGGCATGGCCTCTTCCCATTTAGTAAATTAATCCACGACCACAATAATATGTTGGTGCCCGCCAACCGAAGTTGGGTTACAGTCCATAAGATCTACCCCCCACTTAGTGAAGGGACCGACGATGACGACTGGTTGAAGAGGGGTTGGGTGCGAGTGCATTTTTCAAGCGAACACCTGGTGAGGGTGACACTTCTTGACCACTTCAACACAATCTTTAAAAATTGACGGCCAAAAATAACTGGCTCGCACTATTTTTCAGGTTGTCGCTAGCCCAGATAAATGACCACCACAAGCCCCACTGTGATAGTCATTGATAACATACTCAGCTTCCTCGTGATTCAAGCAATGATGTAAAATGTTATCTACTCCTCAACGATACAAAGTGTCGTCGATGATAAGGTAGTTTTTAGCCTGATGACGTATACGTCATCAATTGTCTCTCAACAGATGTTGGGGTAGCTTCAAGGTTTGAAGATAAATTAGAATGTTTCCATACCAGGGGTCCGAAGATGATATAAGGAAGATATGTTCATCTACGAATGAATTGGCATGAAAAATGTCCTCATCTAGTCGAGGGAAGTATGATATCAATTCAGAAAAAAACTAGTGATTTCTTAGACTTCGCCAAAGCAAAATCGAGATCAAATTCTTTCAAAATAAAATTCCACTTATTGTATTTCCCCCCTATGATACGCCTAGTGAGGATGTATTGAAATGTATTGATATCCACAACTACGGTAGTTTTGCAAAGTAATATATAATTTCATAATCTTTGAACCGCATGTACGGTGGCCAAGGCTCGTTTCTCTACGTGATATTATTTAAGTTCAGGACCAACTAGATTTCAACTGAGATAGTAGACAATGTGCTCATGGAGCTCATCGTCCTCCTAAACCAGAACCATACCAATCGTCCCTTCGAGCATGACGATATAAAGCAAAGTCTCTATTGTAGTTTGGAAGCTTCAGCAGAGGTGTCGATACCAAAGCTTTCTTAAGAGCATCGAAGGATTCTTGGGCCTACTCATCCCATATAAATGGAGTATTCTTCTTCAAAAGACATATGAAACCCTTAGTTAAATTGGCATAGTTCACTATGAACCGACGCAGGAAATTAGCCTTCCCCTGTAAACCTTGAAGTTGTCTAATGTTGCACGGGGGAGGCAATCAAAGTATTGCCTCAACCTTCATAGGATCTACCATGATCTCATGCTCAGACACTAAGAATCCTAAAATATTACCAGACCTAATGCAAAAGATGCACTTGTGAGGGTTCAACTTAATGTGATAATAATGGCATCTCTCAAATACTACGAAGGTGAGTGGAGTGATATACTCTCTTGTGAGAGTGAGCAAAAAGATCATCTAGGTAAGCTTCAACAATATGCTTGAGATCGTGAAAAGAAAAGGTCATGGCACGTTGGAAGGTTGCTCTGATGTTTTTAAGGTCGAAAGGAATTTTTTGGTATGCAAAAGTACCCCAAGGAAAAATAAACGTCGTCTTATGTTGATCCTCGGGTTTTATTTGAATTTGATTATATCCTAAAAATCTGTCCATAAAAGAAAAGACTTTGTTTCCCACGCACTCGTCAAGAATCTAGTCAATGAAAGGAGTCGGGAAGTTATCTATCACAAAGAAGCAAGAGCTTGGGGGATGAAGAGTTCATACTTTCAAGGACAAAGGGATGCAAACTCAATATGAAGTGAAATTTCTCCAGAGTGTCTTTGCTCTCAAAGGTTGAATTGTTGAATCCCTCAAGGCTTGGATATGGCTCAATTTATAACCTTCAAATGGAACGGAAGGGTCGAGTCAGAGCGTTTCCGGTATATGGAAGTTCAAGGATCATGGATCTCATGACATGGCATGAAAACCCGACATTATTTTTAATTTTGAGCACCAAACCCGATGTAGGCTTGCAATGATATATCCTTAATTTTTCAGCAATAAAATCATAAGGCTTGCAATGATATCTCCCTCAAACTCTACATTATCGAAAAACAATCATCCTCTGCTTTGTTTCGCTCCCCACCCTGTCCACCCTTAACTTTTCTAATAAAAAAAAGGAGGGTTTGTTTTGTGCTTTTTTAATTTCGAGGGGGACCCAAGGAGAGTTTGTTTTGTGTTTTTTAATTTCTTAAATTTTTATGTGTTTATTTAAGTTTTGTAATAAATTTTTAATGTTTTTTTAAATATTGTTTTATAGTTTTTTAATTTTGTTTTTTTGGGTCTACTCCCGGGATCCATTGACATATGTAAATGCTTTTCATTTTGATTAAATGAAATGAATTTTTCTAGCCAAATTGTGTTTTTCTTAAATTTGTTCCTTTAATTTATTTATTTTTAACTTAACTAGAGGGAAAAAATTTAATCATATTTTTTTAAATGAAGATAAGTGGTGAATTGTTTTATAAAAAAAAATTTATATATAGTTTCATAAAAAAAAAAAAATTAATAATATGGTGTTTTCCTTGCTTCAATTTATCTTTTTTGTCTTTTTTTTTCTTATTTATTTTTTTTTAATAATTTTGTTTGTATTGTTTGCAATGATTTATTATTTAAAGAATTTTGCAATTTTAAGCTCGAAAAAAGATGGGGTATTACTAATAGCATTTCTTTCGGATTAGGAAATTGATTTTAATATTTTGGTTGTAAGGGCACCGGTTGTCAAGGCTATGGGTATCAAAGAAGTTGCAATGAAAAAAAAAGTGTCACTGGGAATGTGACTTGTTTTTATTCTGGAGTTGATTTTAAAAAATTTGGTGCAACGGTGCTAGTTGTTAAGGTTGTCCTTTAAAAGAAGTTGTAATTTTGACCCCTAAAAAAAAAAAAGTTGTTGTTGGTGCTACTTTTTTATTCAAGAGTTGATTCATTGGAAACATTACAAGATTTTTAAAGCTATGATTGTAAAAGGTGGTAATTTTGACTCCGAAATAAAATTAAAAAAAAAAAAAGGGTGTTACTAGTAAGACCACTTTTCGATTCATAGGTTGATTTTGAAGTGTCTCAAAAATATGGATTTTTAGAATTAGAATTCTCATTTTAAAATCATAGTTCTTGTTAAGTCGATATCTATATTTTTTTATGTGTAACAAGATTTTATAAAAAAAAATAACATTTGTAAAATTTCATATAAATTACTTTATTAAGTAAAATCAAAGTTAATAACTATTTATCAACTCCTTGAATATATTATTATAACAAATTTTGCAAATTTATAATTAATGCTCGTTATCAATCTTTTATGACAAAGAATCAAAACACAAACATAACATTTGTAAAAATTCATATAATTTGTTTTAAAGGTAAAGTTGAAGTTAATTCCTGTCACCAAGTCCTTCAACATATTATTTGTAATAAATTATTCAAATTTACAATGAATAATCATTATCAAATCCTTGGACACATTGGTATAACAAAGTTTACAAAACAATGAAATGTATATCTCAACAAAAAATGATCAAGTATTTTTTTTCATTTCAAGAATGGTATTCAAGGTAAATTGGTGAGTTGCAGTTTTGTTCACTCGACCCGATAACGATATCGAGTGAGGCTCCAAATATCCACAAAGATAGTCAACCCAAGAACTTGACTCCATAACTTATAACCCCTAATTATAATACATGGCACTCTAACTATAAAAGAAAGTATACTATTGTCAAGTGGTTGTAGCTCGAAATACTTGACCCTCCTATGTTCTCCGAATTTCGGGGGGATTATTGTGGATGTAGCGAGCTTCGCACTGTAAACCACAATACAAAAAATAAAAAATAAACATACTACTAATTTGCTTAAAATAATATTTTCAAATGATTATCATTATTAAATCTTTCAAGAAATCAAATCACATTAAAAGTCATTTTTAAAGGCATCTCAATTATGTAATGCTTTTGCAGCAATGAAACTATCACAAATTCTTTGGCATCAAATGAGTGGATTTCCCTACATAATTTGATAAATTTCATTTATGCAACATGTCAATTTTGTTAGAAAATTGGGTGTACTCGTTTAACCATAGACAATATAGCAATATTGTCACCCAACCATAGGCACAAATGCCACCCCCGAGCACCTTGAACTTGACAGATAGAAGAATTATGGTAGCAAATCAATAGCCAACCAAGGCTAATGCACCGAGCAAAGATAAGCAGGACTGATCAAAAATTCCAACCCAGAAAGACCGAAATTACAGGTTGCAGGGACTGCAGCTACAGTTGCTCCCTAGACTTGTGCACTACTAGATTTATGTAGTGCGCACAAGTGGATTTTTGCAATTTCGAGATGTATGTCTCAAATGAGAACTGGCGTCATGTATTTATATTGCTTTCTCTAAGTTTTCTAGGCCGACTTCTTCTTCTGGAGGCTAAAGACTCAATATAAAATATTTTCTTTAGTCCACTTCTCTTCTAGGGTTATGTCCAAGTCTTTTAGGGTTTCTCTTGCTTCCTGGAATATTGTAATCTCATTAAAGGTCACAAGTGGAGGTTAATACCTCCCGCAGCTACCATAATATCAACACTCCCTCCTAGCTAGGGAGGTATAACAGGTAATGGTCTTGAGCAAAAATAGACCATTCAATTGGTAGCATCATTATAGCCACACAAGTTATCTCATGATCAAATCATGATCACCATCATCATTATCCAAGTGGATAATATCCATGACAATAAGTACAATGTCATATGATAGAACACAATTATGTCTATCCATAGTAGTACACAACTATTATCCAGTGGTACACAACCACACCAGTAGTACATGGCTACTTTATCAGTGACACATAGTCACAACCAGTGGAACACATCCATCATAGTAGCATACATCTATTGTCTAGAGACATACAGTCTCCATAGAAATCATATCATCTGATATCAACCTGCATAAAAACAATATCATGATATAAACTGAGTCATCTAGGCCATTCTTCCACTCACACCTGTGATATCTGGAAGAGCATCTTCCCTCATACAGTAAAAGCATCAACCATGGGCTATCTGGACTATTCTTCCCAACTTCCATGGAAGAATAATTGTCCCTGATTTCTGAGCCTGGACCATTCACCTAACTGGGTCATTCCTCTGGCACTAAACATAGTGCAACCTGGAGAGAATGAGTCTGCCCTAGGGAATGTTTGTCCCTGATTGTTGAACCTGGACCATTCACCTAACTGGGCCATTCCTCTGGCACTAAACATAGTGCAACCTGGAGAGAATGTGTATGCCCAAGAAAATGATTGTTCGTACCATTTCCTAAGGAAATGATTGTCCTGCACCAACCTCCAAAATGGACCATTCTTCGAAACTGCTCACAACTGTGAACTTCGAAAGAATGACTACCCGACGAGGCGGGCCATTCTTCTGACCACTATTGAGAGTGTCTGCCAAGAAGAAGAATTTTCCTAGACCATTCCCCCACACTGGACACAAGGGCAATTGTTTTCTATGGTACATCAGCAATCTATCAAACCATTTTCATTACGAAAATGATTGTCCGATCTGGACCATTTTCCGAACTGGAAAATGCATGTTTGTCAGAAATCTCAAACCACTTTCCGAACTGGAAAGGAGTTGCCCATCCTGGACCATTTTCCAAGCTGGAAAATTATTGTTCGTAAATCAATGATATATCAGTGCTCCCTCCCAACCTAGAGAGCCATCTCTTCCCTTTCATCTAAGGAAGTTATCTCTATGATCCCCAAATTGTCTCGTAAGTATGCAAACTTTATCTTGGATAGAGGCTTTGTCAAAATATATGTTGTTTGCTCATCTGTGGGGATATACTGGAGCTTCACTTCTCCTTCTTGGACTTTATCTCGAATAAAGTAGTATTTGATCTCAATGTGTTTCGCCCATTCATGAAACACTGGGTGTTCGGATAGCCTTATACAACTCTGATTGTCCCAATCTATTATGGTCGAATCTGGAACCTGATCAAATAATCCAGAAATTAGCTTTCTCAACCATACTACTTTTCTACATGCCTCACATGTTGCGATATATTCTGCTTCTATTGTGTTGAGTGCGACGGACTTTTGTTTCCTGTTGCCCCAAGATATCATAGCGGAGCCCAAGCTGAAACACATCCCTGAAGTACTCATTTTGTCTTCTGCACTCCCTGCCCAATCTGAATTTGTGAATCCATGAAGTTGTATATCACTGGATGAAGTATATCTTAAACCATAGTTTAGTGTCCCACGAATATATCTTAGAACATGATTTGCAGCTATCCAATGCTCATGTTTGAGTTCCACCTGGAACTGGCTTAGGGTGTTTACAGCAAAGCAAATATCTGGTCGAGTATTCACTAAATAAATCAATGACCCAATCAATTGTCGATATAGGGATGGGTCTACTGGATCAGAATCTAAGTCTCTTACTTTTCTTATATATGTGGTCATAGGAGTGTCCATGGATTTTCAATCCATCATTCCAAACTTTTGAAGAATCCTCACTACATATTTTCCTTGTCCAAGGAATACTTCACCACGCTTCTGCCATACTTCTAGTCCCAAGTAATAATGCATGAAACTGAGATCTTTCATATCAAACTCAGAAGCTAGTTCCTTCTTACACTGGGTGATGAGAGACTCTTCACATGTCAATAATAAATCATGAACATATAGTAGTAGAATAACAGGTGCATTGCTCACGACTTTGTAGTAGAGATTTGGATCTGCATGATTCTTGGAGAAACCAAGTCTTATTAAGTAGTTGTCTATTCTGGCATACCAAGCTCTTGGAGCTTGCTTGAGTCCATACAGGTCTTTCTTTAATCTGCAAACATGAGTGTCTCTAGAGTGTACTTCAAATCCTTGAGATTGTTCAATGTATACTTCTTCTTCGATTGGTCCATTGAGAAAAGTTGTCTTTACATCCATCTGATGTAAACTCCATCCCATGGAAGCAACAAGAGACATAATGGCTCTAATAGAAGTGTATCTGGCAACAGGAGAAAATGTCTCGTCATAGTCTTCTCCCTCCTTCTGGGAGAACCCTCTAGCTACGAACCTTGCTTTGTATTTTTCCACTCTTCCATCTGCTGCATGTTTGATCTTATAGACCCATTTTGAAGTTACTACTGGATTTTCTTTGGGTCTAGTCACAAGTTCCCATAAATCATTTTTCACGATGGACTGGTGTTCTTCTGTCAAGGCTTGTCTCCATTGTTTCTTCTGAGTTGCCTCTTCAAATGTGGTGGGTTCTTCATTTAGAAGCTTTGTCATACATGCTGCATAGTTGGAGAATCTTTTGGGCTTTTTGCTTTTTCTGAAGGTGCCACTTGGGGCTTTGAGTCTTTCTGCTTCTTATAGAGTAGCTTCAAGCCAAGCTGGACGTTTCTTGGTTTTTGGTACAATGACTGATTCAATAGGTTCACATGGTTGCATCAGATGATCAAGTTGTTATGTTTCTTCATTCTGACTTTCTGGGAGACATGTGTTTTCTTCTTTAGGCTCTTCATACTCTTCTTCTTCTATAGTTTCTTCTATGGATTTCTTGAAAACCATATTTTCATTGAAGGTTATGTCTCTACTAACTTCAACTTTATGTTGTTCCAAGATATAGATTCTATAGGCTTTGGATGATTCATTGTATCCCATAAATATGCCCTTCTTTCCTGGGGGTTCTAATTTCTTCCTTTTATCCTTGGGGATGTGAATGTAAACAAGGCATCCAAAGATTCTTAAGTGTTCCACATTAGGTTTCTTTCCTGAGAAGGCTTCTTTTGGAGTCATATCTTTCAATATGCGGTGGGGACTTCTGTTCTAAACATATATTGTTGTCATGGTTGCTTCTCCTCACAAATACATAGATAAACTTTAATCGTTCATTAGTGCCTTCACAATTTCTTCAATAGATATGTTCTTCATTTTTGCTAGACCATTTTGTTGAGGATTATGAGGAACAGTTAGCTCCCTCCTAACCCATGTCGATTTGCAAAAGGAAACAAATTCCTTGGATGTGTATTCTCCTCCATTATTTGTTCTCAAGGTCTTGATTTTATTGTTTGTGAGGTTTTCTATCTCTGCTTTCAATTCTTGAAACTTGTTGAAAACTTCATCCTTTGTCTTCAAGAGATATAACCAAGTCTTTCTTGAGTAATCATCTATGAAGATTACATAGTAAAGAGAACCTCCTAGAGATTTGACTAACATCGGAACACAAACATCTGAATGTATTAGATCTAGGATTTCCTTAGATCTATTATTGCTACTTGAGAATGGTTTCTTAACATTCTTAGCAAGAGCACATCCTTTGCAAATTCCTTCATGTGTAGATTATAGTTTTGTCATTCCTTCAACCATCTTTTTGAGGAAGGGTAATGGTTGATAGTTGATATGAGCATACCTTCTATGCCAAAGTTCATTGGGATTGACTTCATCATGTATAAGAGCTTCATCATTTCATTCTAGTAGTTTGTATAGTCTTCCTTCACGGGTTCCAATAACTCTAGTGTTCTTTATGCTGAAGTCTCTAGACCAAGATAATACTTTTCCATCTACAAAGGCTATTTTGTTTCCTTTGTCTTTTAGGCAAGATATGGATATAAGATTCTTTTCTAAACCAGGTACATATAAGACATTGCTCAAATGAACATTGTTACCTGTTTTCAATTTGACGGGGGCTTAAACAATTCCTTCGACTGGATAGGTGTTCTTATCTCGAAGTTCTACCTTGTAGCATTTCTTCTTTTCATTTAGATTAGAGAGTCTGGCCAAGTCTCCTGTCATATGCCTGGAAGCTCCACTATCAATTATCCACATGTCATCTTCAAGAGTTCATGTGAGAGATGAATAGTGTAGATGATCCATCTTTTCATTCATGATTTATGTTGACTAATAACTGGTCAAATTTTGATTTTGACCCAAAATATCAACCTTGATGTTTTTGCCTTCTGAGAGTGCCAAGAAGTGCGATGGACTAAGGCGCACTAGAATATCTTCTCCTTGAATAAGGTGTTCCATCATAAGGTGTTGGGAAAGAGTTTTAGGGTTTTTGCAATTGCACCTGCTAGTAACCCTAGCGACAGTGCTTCAGTAATTGCACCTGCTAGAAACCCTAGCGACAGTGCTTCAATAACTGCACCTGCTATAAACCCTAGCGGCAGTTCTTCAACGAGCTTGATAACCTTATGGATTAGCTTCCTTTCAGTTGGTTAGACTGAATGAAGGAGGTGTGGGCCCATAACTTGTTAGAAAAGTGGGTGTGCTCGTTTAACCATAAACAATATAGCAATATTGTCACCCAACCATAGGCACGAATGCCACCACCGAGCACCTTGACCTTGATAGAGAGAAGAATTTTGGTAGCAAATCAATAGCCAACCAAGGCTAATGCACCAAGCAAAGATAACCAAGACTGATCAGAAAGACCGAAATTACAAGTTGTGGGAACTGCAGCTACAGTTGCTCCCCATACTTGTGCACTACTAGATTTCTGCAATGTGCACAAGTGGATTTCTGCAGTTTCGAGATGTCTGTCTCAAATGAGAACTGGCGTCCTGTATTTATACTGCTTTCTTTAAATTCTCTAGGCCGACTTCTTCTTCTAGAGGCTAAAGACTCAATATAAAATATTTTATTTAGTCGACTTTTCTTCTAGAGTTATGTCCAAGTCTTTTAGGGTTTCTCTTGTTTCCTGGAATATTTTAATCTCATCAAAGGTCACTAGTGGAGGTTAATACCTTCCGCAACTACCATAATATCAACAGATTCTTCATTCTTTTTTCCATAAGCAAGCTTAGAATTAAAGCTTCATACCATATTATTCATTGTAGCTCAATCAATTTGAAAGTTATTTATTTGTTTTGTTTTTCTTATAACTAAATCTATATCACAAATATGTTTATATCTCTCTCAATGCTTAATAAATTTAGTTTTTATCAACCCATAACATCAATAGTGAGTTGCATAATCCCAAGCATTAATACATATATAAAACATAATAATACGAAACTAAAAATATAATAATAATAAAACCATATCAATTGGCACCATCACTAACTATTTTTTATCAACCCATAGCATAATAATGAGTTGCATAATCCAAGCATTAATACATGTATAGAACATAATAATACAAAACTTAAAATATAATAATAATAAAACCATATCAATTATTGAAGAGATTGCAAAGTTTGTCCCATATCCATAACATTAACATTAGTGTATCTTGTCACAATATAAAATATTATACAAAAATAAAACTATGGTTTCAAAACTATATTATAAATATTATTAATAAGAAATATTAATTAAAATATAGTTTTCAAAACTATAAAATATTATATAAAACTAAAAATGTTTTACAATCATAGTTGTACATAATTTAAAGTGAAAATTTTAAATTATTATGAAACACTTTAAACTTGTAATAATGTATTATTTAGGCTTCTCTAAAATGATGTGACTTGGCAATGTGGTAAATTGTGCATTGAAGGTATGTGAATGCCTTATGAGAAAGGGCATGATCTTCAGTGATTATCATGGGTCAATCTAGATGGATGATAGCACGTTTGCATGTTGAGCAGTTGGTTGTCCGAGTATGCTTAGCTCGGGAGAAGCGTGTGTAGTCATTGATGGTTGGGTGGTGATGGTGCAGCATCACCTATGGTGAGGCGAGCATTCGGACTTCCGCGTGGTTAAAGATGTCTAGTTTGGGTTCGCCAGGACATGACGATGAGGCGTATTCTAAATGATGCAAGCGAGTAACTTGGAAAGATATTGAATAACTAGGCATAAGCTTAATACTTTATGATATGGTCTTTTCATCACTAAAAAGGAAGGTATTAGATTCGCAATGGCTTTTAATGAATAGTCCAATCATGAATCCTTTAAAGCGTAGTAGTCTAAACGTTCTACCTTTTGGCTCTTTTCTGGCGATTTATTCCGTTTGATTTTGCTCGAAATCCGGTGAAGAATGATTGGATCTACATATTTGAGTGGTTAAGTTTGTATAATCATAGTGTCTTTGGGATTTTTCAGAATCCATTTATGCAGTTATAAATGCAATTTAAACAAGTACGTATGGCATTGGCATGCGCAATACCTGCCGCCTTTGCTAGCCATAAGATATTAGCCAGAAATTTTTTAGTACAAATTCTGCAAGATGGGCCCCCAATTTTTGATAGTGTACATAAAAAACAAGAAATATTTATTACAATAACATTGGGGGAAGTGAAGGCAACAATAAGACTTCAAAGTTTTTGGCCAATAAGATATTAGATAAATGAGATTTAAAATTTAAAATTAATCATTATTTTTTAAAACTTTAGATAAAGAGGTGTATATTTTATGGTCAACCATGAACTACTAGAAAGTCAAACCTAATTCAACATTATATACCATGCCTATCAAAACAAAAAATAACAATTTTGTCTATATTTAAATCACCAGATTCCAGCCAAGAAATTTCCAACCAAAAAAAACATTTAATGAATATAAGAAGTTCGTGTGTTGAGAAGGACGAAGAGAGATGCTTCACCCCTACTTAACTTACAATCACAAGTGGTAACTTGGAAGGTAATTCAATGCGCATTATTGTCTAGGGCTTGGCAATGTGGGAATATGGAAGCCCGGTGCTTTGTGGTGAGGCAATTCGCTAGCTTTTTGTCTTGGATTTTGTTGTTCTCGGTGGTGGCTACAAAGGCGAATTCAGTGGTGAGATCCGCTTGTCAAGTGGAGGTTGCGGTGTTGGCTTCAGCGGGGATTATACTTGTAGTCCTACGACAATTTTCAGATCTAACGGTGGTCTCGCTGGTGGATTTGGAGTGGTTCTCTACGCCAGGGATTCTATGTGGAGTCTTGTCTTGCTTCTAGCAGAGCCGCTATCTTGTTGTGGTCGACGGATGACTAAATTGAACTGGAAGTGGTGGGGCTCCACAGATTTTTAGTGGGATTTTTAGTGGGGTTGGTGAGAAGGAAATTGAACCTCCAGCTCCTTCAAATGCAAAGAAACGGTAAGCCAAGCTTTGAATCATTGGTCTTCTCTTTGAGAATTTTGTAGGGTAGTTTCAGGGCCAAGGTCTTTGGGAATTTTGGAGTGACAAGCAGTTTCTAATTGAAAAATTTAGGAGCATTGTGGATGGGGTAACTCTGGTTGGATTGGGGTTCCCCAGGCCACTTCCTGTCTTCTTCGAAGTGTAGCCTGAGGATTTCATTCTTGGGCTTTTTTCCCTTTTTTGGAATTGCTCTTTGGTTTATGATGTTGTTGGATTTTATATGTTAAGGAAGTTGTGGACAGTGGAGATAATAGAGAATTTTGATGAGTTATCTATAACATGAGGAGATTACACAAGTCAACAACAATGTTTTGTTAGTAATTTTTTTTTAAATTTTTGATCTAGAGCGGGTTTGTTCCACTCATAATGCCAATGTTACGAGTATTATGCTTCTTCATAAGCAAAGAATTGACACTTTGGAAATGGAATGTAATAGGCTCCCTAGTTTGTTTCTCTCAACAGATGGAAAATTCTTCGATGGCATTTAACAATCAAAGAATAGAAAACTCACTTCTAGCAGCTCTAAGGAAGAAGATTTAATCCACCAACTTGGTGATCTTATGGAAATTGAAGGTCTCGGTTCTTCTAAATTTGACAAGGGAAAGAAGATGAAGGTAGTGTTCATCAATGTCATCTTTAGTAAGCATTATTGGATAAAATGTGTTTTGAGTATTATGTAAGAATGGCCACCTGTAGGCCAACATGGAACTTTTGTTTTGTTTAGAAATATTTTGGATGCCTATTCTGAATTATGTGTAGTTTTGTGAAAATATGTTGACTCGGAAAGATGTAATTTGTTATTAGCATTGGTTTTGAAAGATGTATTTTGTTTGTTTTTTTGTAAGTGAGTGTGAAATCATGTATTACTGTAAGAAGTTATGATACAAAAAAGACAAGGGGAATCCCTTGATCTGCCAAAAAGGAAACCAGATCAGGGATCCCGAAGTTGCGTTGTCTGAGATAGCAAGGGGAGGGCTGGGGTAGCTCCTATACTGAAAACAACTTGACCTGGGGCTGAACCTGTGCTAGTCTAGGATGATGGGATGTCTTGCGTCGCCATCCTTTCTTGCCTCGTTCTCCTTCCTCTGCTCCACCGTGTGCATCTTCCTGATACAAGCTGATGTTCCGCTCCGGTCTGCTGGAGTGATTTCCATGTGGTGGACATAGCATAGGTAAAGGTGGAATTGGCCTGCCATTCATTCCATTTTTTCTTTTTGGCTCCTCTAGTCCTCAGTTGGTCTTTTTGCACTGGCCTCCAGGTTGCTGAGGCGTCTCAGAATTTCCGTGAGCACCTTCTTGTGGTCCCTGATAGTCTCTCTGCTGGTCTCTTTCCGGTCAGCGTTCATCTCGCCTATCAACATTTTTGTTCGTCGGGCCTCCTCCACCGTTTTGTGGTAGAGGGTTGTTCTAGGCTGCGTAGCCCCTGGGTCCCTTATCCCGTCTGCTTCTTTAATTAGTTTTGTCAAGGCTTTGCCCTTGCATGTGCTGTTAATTTCTCTCTCCCACCTATTGATGATCGTTTTTCCTTTTGGATCAACCTGCGTGAGAAAAGTACCATTGGCTTCTATGGCCGCTTGCTCCATCCTTGTAATCCTCCGGGTGCTTGACGGAGGTTCTTTTCCCTGGGGACCTCTCTTACTATGGGTTTTCTTCATTCTTACCATCTCTGCTTGCTTGTGGTGGTTTTTGTCTTGGGTTCTTCTCCTGTTCCTATTCCCCCCTTCCTGATATGTAAGACGGGCTCTGTAATTGCTTCTCTCCAGTCTGTGGCTATTCCTGGTGTTTCTTCTTTTATGGGATTTCCCCGGCTGCGGGCTCGTCTCAGCAATCATGGGCCGCTCATAAAGGTGTACCTTCTGGTCCTTTTTCATTGTTTCGGAGTGTATGCTCTTGGGAGCCCTATCGTCATCTCTGCACCAATCCTTTTCCCTGCACGTTGTACGACAATCATTACCACTCCCCGTATCTGTAATTGGGTGAGATGTACCCATACTCGGCCATTGGAAACTCTTTTGTCCTTCATCCTTTGTCGCCTGCTGATTAACTTTTCTTCTTTCCCACGGGCAACCCCTGTACTTCTTCCTATTGACAGGATCGTGGTGTCGTACCTCCTCTTGTTGTGTGACTTGGATCTGCATTGTAACTCGTGTTTGGGTGGTGTGCTATCGGATTCTGCCTGGATCCTTCGTGCCCTTCAGTTATTTCTGCGCCTCCATCCTCGATGTGGTCATCTGTAGTTCGGTTGTTGTCACAGTCTTTTGCCGCTAGTTGGATGCAGTCTGTTCGGAACTGACCATTTAAGATGTTACTCCAGATAGTGTATGTAATGATCCCAAGCCAAATTTTTCGCTTGGAATCAATAACTAACCATTGATTTGATTATTAAGTGTGTGTATGCAAGTTGGCCATCAACATTTCGGCCTTAGGGTTTATTCAGTTATTCAGCCACAGTTTATACAAGCATAATTGCCATCATATGAAGAACATCAACAATACACAAGATAGGAACCACAAGCAATAGTTAAACTTTATTATAAGAAAGCAAGCACCTGATACAAATAGCGAAGCAGATCTGGACTAGCCTCATATGACTTCAAGACAATAATAGAGCTCCATACAAAATGCTCCCGGAGATACACAGCAAGCCTCCCAAATGTTGTAATAGAAGATGAACGCTCAACTACAAAACTAGGGTTTAAGCCCAACACTGAAGCAACTGGTACGACCCTATTGGTGCTGGTACGACCTGCTGAAGATGATGGATACCAAGGGTTCATCCCTCCTGAAGATGAAGTCCCCCAAATGTTTTCAAACTCCTCCCAATGATAGATCAAGGCAATGGAAGCCTTCTCCTGAAGTATGGAGCTAAAACACTGAAGCCTCATCCTCAAACTGCAGAAACCCTAAACTGGTACGGCCCTCCTGAAACCCTGAATATGACCAATAGTACGGCCTAGTTGAATATGGGCTCAAAATCTCCTGAAAATCTCTAGGATGATAGATCGGGTCACCACAAGCCCCTGAGAGAAGTTTCAAGCTCAGATCTAGCATATGGCCTTCTAGATCTAAGAAACATTGAATCACCAAATCGTCCTCCTCCTCCTGAAATCGTCTCAACCTGCAAATAGATGATGGGGACATGGTAACTCCTCCAAGAAACCCTCAAACTGATAAACAAGGCTTTGCAAGCAAAACCCTAATGTTGAAAACCATCAAAGCTTCCTCCTTATGCTGGATCGAACTCTTCCTCAACCAATGGTGTGCCCCTGCAAGAAAACCCTAGCTGGTACGGCCCTGCTGATCCAACTGGGACGGCCCTGCTAGTCCTCCTGAATAGCTAATAGATGTAGAATGGTGTGGGTGGAGTATTTCATCCCCGAGACCAAGCTTGGAACAAGGTGAGTGGAATCTTTCACCGCTGATTTGTTCACTAGGGTTTGTAATATCAAAACCCTCAAAATTGTATGCTCAAGAGCATCGACAAGCAAATATCCAAAATCCAGAATGAATGAGAGGTGCGCCCTAGCCTTCTCTTTATGCTTTTCTTCTATTTCCCTGTTGAGTTCAGTTAACCCCTAAGGTTAACTCCTAACTCAACCTCCAGCACTTCTATTCCATCATTGAGTTATCTTTTTAGCTCCTTCTACCTTTTTATTAAGTCAACTTAAGATTATAACCTTAGTTTGGTTGATTTTTCCCCTCGGTGTGAGACTATGGCCTAGTGGGGATGCCTAGGCCACTAAGTCTTCTCAAACCTCTTCATCAAGAGGTGGGGGACATTACAATCTCCCCTGCTAGAAATTGCTTTCCCTCAAGTAATTCCAAACCTGTTTCCCGTACCACTTGTTCATTCTCCCACGTGGCATTGTCAATGGATAGATCCTTCCATCTGATCAAGTACTCTTTGATGCTTCTCTTCCTGAGCCTCTTCTCCCAAACCTCTAGTATCTCTTCCAGAATCAAAACAAGTTGCATGTCTTTGTCTGTGGGAGGTAGTACCTCAATGGGTGTGATTTGTTGGTTGATGGTCCTCTTCAGGCAAGACACATGGAAGACATTGTGTATCCTGCTTCCCTGTGGGAGCTCTAGCTCATAAGCTACGGCCCCTATCTTCCTGCTAACCCTGTAGGGCCCAAAGAAACGTGATTGTAACTTCTCTGCTCTGCTTCTTTTTATATAAGCATGCCTGTATGGTTGGAGCCTTAGATAGACTAAGTCACCAACCTCAAAAGTATGCTCAACTATGTGTTTGTCTGCTTGGACCTTTTGTTGGTTATGTGCTCTCTGCAGATGATCCTTTAGCTCTCTAAGGATGTATTGGCTCTGTTGAACCCAATCTTGTACCATTGGTGCCCTGTTGTCACCAAAAGCAATCTCTACAAAAGATAGTGGGTCATAGCTGTATAAGGCCCTGAATGGTGTCATGCCTATGGACACGTGTTGGGTGGTGTTGTAGCAGTACTCTCCCAAGTGCAACCATCTGACCCATGCTTTTTGTTGCCCTGCTACATAATTCCTGAGGTAGCCTTCTACCCACTTGTTGACTATCTCGGTTTGCCCATCTGTCTGAGGATGATAGCTGGTACTAGGGGTCAAGGTTGTACCAACCAATCTGAACAAATCCTGCCAAAACGTACTCATGAACCTGCTATCCCTGTCACTGACAATGGTCTTGGGTAGGCCGTGCAACCTGAAAATCTCTCTGAAAAACAGTTCAGCCATCTATGTTGCACTGAATTTTGTGGCTATGGAGAAGAAGTGTGCAAACTGCGTCAACATGTCCACCACTACAAAAATGCAGTCCTTCCCCTGCGTCCTCGGCAACCCGGTGATAAAATCCATGGATATGCTTTCCCACTTGTGCTCTGGAATGGGTAAGGGTTGCAGTAGTCTTGTTGGGTGAGTGTGTTCATCCTTGTTCTCCTGGCATGTAGTACACTCCTTGACATGTTTTATTACATCCTCCTTAAGGCCCTTCCATGAGAACCTCTCTCTCACCTGCCTGTACGTCTTACTAATCCCTTGGTGCCCTGCCATTGGTGAGTCATGACATGCCTACAACACTTTGTCCTTGAAGGCCAATCCAGGAATCAAAAAGATTTGGCCCTTGTAATAGATGAGGTCTTTTATAATCCTGAAGTTATCATTCAGTATATGTCCGTCCAATAGCTAACAAGCGAACTGATCCTTTGCATACTCCATCACCAAGTGGTATTTCCATTCAACCAATACACTTGTCATGGCAAAGATGGATGGCCTCCTAGATAATGCATCAGCCACCACGTTGTTCTTCCCTTTGACAAATTCAATGTCAAAGTCATAGGCCTGTATTCTGCTTACCCATTTGTGTTGCCTCTCATTTAAGTCCTTCTGTTCCAATAGGTATTTGAGACTGTTATGATCTGATTTGACCACAAACCGTGCACCTACCAAATATTGTTGGAATTTGGCTAGTGCGTGCATGATAGCCAACATTTCTTTGTCATAAATGTTGTAGAGTAGCTCAGGACCCCTGAGTTTTCGGCTCTCACAGGCAAGAGGGTGCCTATTCTGCATCAGTACGGCCCCTATACCTTCTCCTAAGGCATCACACTCCAAGGTGAAAGTCAGGCCGAAATCTGGAAGGGCTAGGACTGGGCACGTGCTCATCACCTTTCTCATATTATCCATCATAATTTAAGTTTCTTCACTCCATTTGAAGGCTCCCTTCTTAGTCAAATCGGTCAAGGGAGTACAAAACTGAGAAAACCCTTTGACAAATTTCCTGTAGTACATGCACATGCCTAGAAATCCCCTTAACTCTGTGAGTGTCTTAGGAGTAGGCCACTCCATAATGGCTTTTATTTTCTCTTGATGTACCTGTACCCCTTTTTCTCCAATGATGTGTCCCAAGTAAAGTACCTCTGTCATTCCAAACTCACATTTGGACTCCTTAGTGTATAGTGATTGTTCCTCCATGATAGATAGAATTTGGTGCACATGCTTGAGGTGTTCCTCCCACATCTTGCTGTAAATGAGCAAGTCATCAAAAAATAGTAACAAGTGCTTCCTCAGTTGTTTGTTGAACACATGGTTCATGCAAAATTGAAACGTGGTTGGGGCATTGGTTAACCCGAAGGGCATCACCAAGAACTCATAATGGTCGTAGTGACACCTAAAAGTTGTTTTTGAGATGTCCTCCTCCCTCATCTTGATTTGATGGTAGCCAAAACGAAGGTCAATCTTTGTGAAATAGACAGCTCCATGTAGTTCGTCTAGCAACTCATCAATCCTTGGTATAAGGTACATGTTTTTTATTGTCTTTTTATTCAAGACCCGGAAATCAATACACATCCGCATAGTCCCATCTTTCTTCTTAACCAGCACTATTGAAGAAGCAAAAGGGCTAGAGCTCGACCTGATGTGCCACATGTCCAAAAGTTCTTTGATGGCTTTCTCTATCTCGTCTTTATACTTCTTTGTATGCTTGTATGGTGTGGTGATGACCGGTTTAGCTCCTGCCTCTAGCTCAATGATATGTTCAAACCCCCTGTCTGGTGGCACCCCTGGAGGAATCGGTCCAAACACTCTGTGGTGCTTGTCAAGGATCTCTTGGATCTCTGGGGTGTATTGAACCTTACCCTGCTCATCTACACGTGATGAAATCCTGCATTCTGTTGCATACACTATCTCATCTCTTCTAAAGATGGCCTCCATCCTCTTGGTCGTGACTACCTTTGCAGCATTACCTGTCATGCCTCGAAGCACTACCTTTCATCCACCCTCCTCTATAAATGACATCTCTGTGGTCTTGTAGTTGGTGGTGGTAGGGCCCAACGTACTGAGCCATTGAACTCCAAGGATTATGTTAGTATCTGGAAGGTCCATGACATAGACATCATGTACTAGCTCATGCCTACCCAATGTAAGCTTCATACCAGGAATGTACCTGTCACAAGGCATAGTGCTTCCACTTGCTACCTCCACCTTGAATCCTTCAAACTCAATTGTGGGTATATGCCTCCTCTTCAGCAATGTTGAGTCAATGAAGTGAGAGGCTCCCCCATCAATCAAAACTGATACCGTCTGCCCCTGCAAGACTCCCCTCATCCGGAAGGTGTTATATTTGGGCACTTCGCTGATAGACGCCAAGGTGGCTTTCTCCTCAACCGTATTGTCTTGTCCTGTGATTTCCTCCTCTATTGTCTCAGTGGTTTCGGCCTCAATGTTCTGTATCTGGCCGATCTCTTCCTCTTCCTCGTTATCTGAAGTGACTTCTATGTAGTGCACTTGACCACGGCCCATGCATTTGTGTGTTGGGTTCCATGGTTCTTTGCAAGTGAAGCAAAGTTTCTTCCTCCTCAGTTCCCTCCTAGTGTTCTCATCTACTCTGTCACGGCCCCTATCAAACCCCCTTGGGTCACGTCCTCCTTGGTTCATTGGAGGTATATGATCTCTTCCCTCGGTGTTAAGAGGTGGTCTAGGTATAAATTTTGGTTTGGTAGTTGGCCCTAGGTCCCTCGTCCTCCAAATAGCATCCTGTAGATTGGTAGGCTTTAAAGCCTTTACCCAACCCTTCAGTGAAGAGCATCATAAGTCTGGTGAGTGATATATCCTACACCATTACTGCTAGCCTCTGGAACTCTTCAATGTATACCTTTGTTGCTCCTGTTTGCTTGAGTTGTGTGAGCTCCCAGAAGTGTAGCTCAAGGTCCCCTTGATCAAATCTATCAATGAATCTCTGAGTGAATTTTGTGTAAGTCACTATCTGGTTGTGGCCTAGGGTGGTGAGTCCATGATACCACCAGTCATGAGCTTTGCCATCCAAATACATAGTGGCAAATTTGATAGCTTCCATCTCCCTCATGGGGTTAAGCTACAAATAAATATCCAGCTTTTGTACCCATGTCTGCGCTGCCATCTTGGTCGTACCATCAAAGTATGGAATTTTCATCTTCCCTGCTCTTCGTTCAAACTCATAAATGCTCATGTGGTTCGTCTTGCGCTTGTTTTTGAACTTGAGTTGGCAGTATTGATCTAGGGACATCTGCCTCTGAATCGTCATATCCAACCCATGGTACTCCCTAGTACATGGTGCCATTTTCTCAACAAAGTCATCCACCTGCTCTTGTTGCACCTGTTCATCTGTGAATGTGGGAAAGTACGATCTAGGGTTAGCCCTGCTACCCATCTATCCATGTGACGTACCCCCTCCATGGCTTCCCTCAGATATGGGATCCTTTTCTGGATTATACCTTATCTCACCATCGGATCCACTAGCATCTTTGCTTCCATAAGTCTCAGGGTCTTTCCCCTGTTGAGTCATTTGCATCAATAGTCGAGTGATCATCCACTAGTTCTCATCAATCTTCCTCAGATTCCCATCTACATTCTTCAAGGTCTCGGTGATTTCGGCTTGTCCCCTTCGGTTTGTCTCCTGGCTTTCCTATAAATGGTGGACTAGGTTGCCTTTTGTGAGGTTTAAGGTTTGCTGGAATTTTTCAAATTCGGTTGCCAAGAAAGCCAAACCCTGTGGCTCACGGTCATCTCTTGATCCCTCCATTTTGGGTTATGTTTCACTGGTCTACTTCTTCCTTCTGCCCATAAATATACCATTGTACCTCTGCATATGCTAATCCTCACAGGTTTGGAGGATCAGAGCTTTTATACCATTGTAATGATCCCAAGCCAAAAAAAATTCTTGGAATCACTAACTAACCACTGATTTGATTATTAAGTGTGTGTGTATGCAGGTTGGCCATCAACATTTCGACCTTAGGGTTTATTCAGTTATTCAGCCACAGATTATACAAGCATAATTGTCATCATATGCAGAACATCAACAATACACAAGATAGGAACCACAAGCAATAGTTGAACCATAATTGTATCATATACAAATAGTGAAGCAGATCTGGACTAGCCTCAGATGACTTCAAAACAATAATAGAGTTGCATACAAAATGCTCCCAGAGATACAAAGCAAGCCTCCCAAAGGATGTAATAGAAGATGAACGCTCAACTACAAAACTAGGGTTTAAGCCCAACCCTGAAGCAACTGGTATGGCCCTGTTGGTGTTGGTACGGCCTGTTGAAGATGATAGATACCAAGGGTTCGGCCCTCCTGAAACCCTGAATATGACCAATAGTACGGCCTAGCTGAATATGGGCTCGGAATCTCCTGAAACTCTATAGGATGATAGATCGAGTCACCACAAGCCCCTGAGAGAAGTCTCAAGCTCAGATCTAGCCTATGGCCTTCTAGATTTGAGAAACACTAAATCACCAAATCGTCCTCCTCCTGAAATTGTCTCAACCTGCAAATAGATTATGGGGACATGGTAACTCCTCCAAGAAACTCTCAAACTGATAAGCAAGGCTTTGCAAGCAAAACCCTAATGTTGAAAACCATCAAAGCTTCCTCCTTATGTTGGATCGAACTTTTTCTCAACCAATGGTGCGCCCCTGTAAGAAAACCCTAGCCGGTACGACCCTATTGATCCAACTGGGACGGCCCTGCTAGTCCTCCTGAATAGCTGATAGATGTAGAATGGTGTGGGTGGAGTATTTTATCCCCAAGACCAAGCTTGGAACAAGGTGAGTGGAATATTTCACCACTGAGTTGTTCACTAAGGTTTGTAATATCAAAACCCTCAAAACTGTATGCTCAAGAGCATCGACAAGCAAATATCCAAAATCCAGAATGAATGAGAGGCGTGCCCTAGCCTTCTCTTTATACTTTTCTTCTATTTCCCTGTTGAGTTAAGTTAACCCCTAAGATTAACTCCTAACTCAACCTCCAGCGCTTCTATTCCTTCATTGAGTTATCTTTTTAACTCCTTTTACCTTTTTATTAAGTCAACTTAAGATTATAACCTTGGTTTGGTTGAGTTTTCCCCTCAGTGTGAGACTATGGCCTAGTGGGGATGCTTAGGCCACTAAGTCTTCTCAAACCTCTTCATCAAGAGGTGGGGGACATTACAGTGTCCAGTTTTGGTCCTTGCTTGTCGACCCCCTCATTAGCGATTCTATCTGCTAGTCCATTTGTTAACCGCCACACCCAACGCAACTCCACTGTGATCCCCGTCTGGGACTGTGCCAAGCGCCAGTGTCACTGAATTTTTCCCACTCTTGTACCGTTTTGGAGTCTCCTTACTGTGTTGATAACCAATGTGGAGTATCCTTCCACTATGACGTTTGTCATCCCTTCCGGGCTTAGAATCTCGAGGCCGGTCTCTAGGGCTTCGAATTCTGCGGCGTTGTTGGTTAAGTTTCCCAACCTTCCAGTGTACAGTCGGATGATATTTCCTTTACTGTCCCTGATTACTCCTCCCATTCTCGTCTGTCCTGGGTTACCTTTCGATGCCCCGATAATATTCATCTTGAGGGAGCCTACTGGTGGTGGTTTCCAGTTGCGCTCACCTACTTGGAGTTGCAGTGGCCGTCTTAACTGATTGGGGTTGCGTCCTTGGTGTATGCTCTGAAAAGTGTCCTTGTTCCATTCCTTGAACCTATATTTAATATACTTTAGTTTCTTATAGAGTTTGAACATCCTTGTCCCTTGCTCTAGTTGCTCCTCCCGCCACCATTGTTTGATTATGAAATATGTATTTTGTTATTAGCATTGGTGCGAACTATTTTTGAATGAATAAAAAAAATATGTTTTAATTCGAATATAAAAAATATGTTTTGATTAAAAGTTAAATTAAAAAAATTAATCTTTATATATACATATATTACTTTGAATTTGAGGAGTGTTTGAAGGACTTGTTTGCTCGTCATGATCTCAAAAACTACAAATTTCTTCCCTTTCTGGTTATGTGGAGAGTGTGGATTGCAAGAAATGTCTATATCTTCCGAGAGGAGAGATTGTAGACCTTCCAAACTTTTGTGTGTCTCTTCTTTATTTCATTGCTATAAAGAAAATGATGCAATGGGTGGTCTCACGGGCAGTTGGAGAACTGCAAGTAGATAAAAACACCTGCTGGAGTTTTTTTTTTTTATGGCGCTTGTAGTGCAGATTCCCGGGCCTGTGGATTGGGGGTATTATATTTTACAGACAACAACGCTGAATTGTTGGCACTAAGGACTTTATGTACCTGGTGAAAAAGAGGGTCCAGGATTTGCAGATCTTTTGGGATTCTTCCTTGGGGTTCAGGATCTTTCAACTCATTCAAGATTTGCAATTCATATTTTCAAGATTTGCCATTCAAAGCACTTCACCTTGCAGAAGGTTCGATCTCCCTTACTACTTTTCAGGATGGAACAGTTCAGGAGGTCCAATTTTCAAGATTTGCAATTCAAAGGACTTCATCTTGCAGAAGGTTCAATCTCCCTTACTACTTTTCAGGATGGAACAGTTCAAGAGGTCCAATTTTCAGGATGGAGCAGTTCAGGAGGTCCAAGGCACATTGGATTATTATTAGACTGTCTTACTTTCATATTCTATTGTTGAAAGTACTATTATTATATGACTAATAATTTTTGTGAGGGACTCTTCTATTGTTGAACAGTTTATATTTGTAGGAGACTGATGCAGATTATAAAAACTGTGCTAGTATACTTAGTTTATAGCACTGAAATAATTATGAGAGACACGTGGAGGCAGTTAAAAGCTATATGAAGAAAGTGAATATAAGTGTTTTAATGTACATGAGGAAAATATTTTTATTTTTCTTTTGCCATTAATAAAAATGTAAATTTTTTCTTTGTAAGTTACTTCGAATTTACAAAATAGGAAATACCAATTGAAAATAACAACGAATTTTCAATTTAAAATGATAATGAATTTAGTGAAAATATGAAGCTAATTTTTTTATCATTATTTATATTAAAATATGAATTTACAAAATAGGAAATATCAATTGAAAATAACAACGAATTTTCAATTCCCCAAATGGGGTGACATCGGATATGACGCGTGGATGGATAGACGTGCAGACACTTGGCCAGGTCTCTCGCCTCGAGCCAGCGCAACCCGCACCCACCTCCACCATTAATCCATGCCTTTAATACCTCGGCTTCGACAACTCTGCGTTCATTTGAACTCAAACCCGTTTAATGGTATGGCACTCCAGTTCGTGGGAGAAATTATGGCTATGGGTTGGCCGAAGGCCAAGTCCCATCGTCCTGTTGAGTTCAGTGGATTTAGGCCAGCGTTGTGGAACGCCATGGCTCATTCGAGCCCTTGGCCTCCCGAGTCCTAGCCTCCTCCGACAAACGATTTAGTTTTATGCCTCTGGATTGATTTTTCTCAGCGCTCCTGACCATCGGAGCCCTGTTCTCTTCCTCCAGCCCGTTGTTGCTCTTGGCTCTGGTTCGTTTCCAGTCCCTTGCATAACAATTCTCCAGCTTTCATTCTTGGGTCTCCGATGATTTTCCTAATGCCACGAATTCGAGGAAAATCGAAATCGGGGGCAGCCTGGTACACTGCAAGAGGAAGAGGTGCGAGAGAACGAGACAGGCATGCTCTTCCAAGCTTGCCTCCAGACCCCGCGCGTGCCTCCATCCTGGAGCGTCCCCTAGCTTCTCCTCGTGTCATCTCCCCAGACCACACTCCCGACTGAGCCGCTTCTCCAGGTCTGCCTCCTTTGTCTTCTCCTTATGCCTGTCAAGTAGAATGGTTCGACGACCAAGGCAACTCCCTGGGCTTCGCACCA
>ML777159.1:182902-201814 GCA_009831015.1 Picea engelmannii
CTCCCTCTGCTCTCCCCATTCTATATGTCCCTTTCTCTTCTTCGTCCTCTCCCCTCCCCTCTCTCGACTTCCCCGCCGCCTCCTCTAATTTACCTCCACCACCTCCTCCCCCTCCTGTTTCCACCCGCTGCGCTCGAAAGGAAGATATCACAGACTCTTTGGACGCCATCAAGCAAGAAATTAAGGATGTCAAAGGCACCATCACTGGTATGCAGCATAGAGAAGAAAAACGAACACGTCATGAGGAACACATGACGACTCTACTACAGGATCTCATGCAAGCTATTTCGAACACAGGTGCACCAAGCAGGGAAACCATGCAAGACCAAAAGCACGAGCAGAGGCTCAACCCCAGCCCAGGATAGCCTCTTCTTGCTCAGGTTTCCAATGTTTTCATGCATCTGGATAGTTTATTTCACAAGTTCTCTGCCCTGTGTGGCATTTCAATTCTAGGATTTTGCAAATTTAGCTCATTTCAGTTTTGTATTTTGGTATGGATATTCTAGCAGGAAGTATAATCGCCCTGCGTGGCATTCTAGATCTAGTTTTGTACATTTCAGATTTACTTCAATCGTTCAAGTCTTGCATGGTTACTGTGAACTTTAATGGTCACGTGGCAGCTTTGGTTTCCCACCAGGACAAAGCTGCCATAGCCACCTGTGATAATATGACAGATGTAACTCTCACTGCAGGCTCTAATACAAATTCTAACTTTAAAAAAAATACAACGAATTTTCAATTTAAAATTATAATGAATTTAGTGAAAATATGAAGCGAACTTTTTTATCATTGTTTATATTAAAATATGAAATGAAACAAATTTGAATTTTTTTTATCATTGTTTATATATTTTAAATAGAAAATACCAATTGAAAATAACAATTCAATGAATTTTCAATTTAAAATGATAATGAATGTAGTGAAAATATGATGCTAATTTTTTTTATCATTGTTTATATTAAAATATGAAATGAAACAAATTTGAAAATTTTTATCATTGTTTATATATTTTAGATTTGAATTTTTTGTCATTGTTTTCAATCTATTTATAGTCAACATGTTCATCCCTTATTTGAACAAATTAAGCACATAAGATGTACAAACCCAAATTTGTACACGTCTGTCTTACTAGCTACTCTATCTTACTTGCATTAAAATATAAATGAAAATGACAGATTTACTATCATAATTTATAATGATAAAAATCTATTTTAAGATTATGGCCATGGTGTATGAGACCCCTTGTTTGTGGGACAAAGGACCCCCTCCGCGCAGCGATTTGATTGCTAAAGTCTACGAAAGTATACATACCCTACCACCTTTGGATTTGAACCTGTGATTTCCAAGGAAGAAACACATGTTCTTAACCATTAAAAACCCACTCAAGTTGACCAACCCCATGAATACATGGCACATAAAATCATAATGACCCACATTTCACAATTAACCAAAAACATGAACACACAACCCATAAAAAAAATAGAATGAACCAGAAAATTTCTACGCTTGCTTGCCCATGTGGCTGACCCACATTTCACAATTAACCAAAAACATGAACACACAACCCATAAAAAAAAAAGTAGAATGAACCAGAAAATTTCTACGCTTGCTTGCCCATGTGGCTTAATCTTTGTTCATGACATCAGGTTCCTACTTTTCTGATATTTGCTTTTGTATTCCAAGAGCAGAGGTCACTGATTCACTAGCTTTCAAATATAATATAATTGGATGATTTAATAAATAAAGGTAGACAAACAAAAACTTTTATAGCATCACCGCGCCAAGCCGTTGCCTGCATATGTTAGCCTTGAAAAGCATTCACGATGACCTTGCCCATGGAGGTACCAATTTTCATTTACCTTTAGGGTTTCAGTTATAATGCATGTGTTTACCTTTTAGGGTTTCAGCTATACTGCATGTGTTTTATTTGACAAGTATATTGTGGGAGGGAGCGAAACAAGGTGCATTTTACAATTTAATATTTAATATTGAAGAGATTGTAGTATTCATCTCATATCCATAACACTAACATTAATATATGTCAATGCAATATAAAACATTATATCAAACTAAAAATGCAAGGAAAGTTTAAAAATACAATATAGGGAAAACTTTAATGAACTTCGACAATACTTTTATAAAATTATTAAAAATTCTATATAATTTCTAGAATTTTGACAATTTCTAGAGTAAAATACCTTTATTTTTAAAGATATATTTTTATCCTAATTTGGGCAAACCATTTTAGAAAAAAAAAATGAAAAATGACAAATCTATTTTTAAAGAAAAAAATAGAAAATTAATCCATGGATAAAATTTAGCCCCTAAAATTTTCCTTGTCACAGTAACAATAAGTCTAAATCTAAATTAAATAATACTCTTTCACATCTCTATATATACAAAAATTCAAATAATATTACAAAAACTAAATCATATCAACTATTGGAAGAAGAGGAATATGAGACAATTGTTTGGCACCATTCCTCGGTGATGAGCTACATGCTACCAAGCAATAGTGTATATAGCACAGCAACATTGATCGATCTTAACTTATGATCTTTTAAGCACTAAGAGATTTGCATCTCGATAACTTTTTGATCCCTCTCAACGTTGAATATATCTAAGGGTTAAAATGGATCTATGCTCTAGAAGAATAGAAATCTGAAACAACTTTGTTTGGCACCATTCCTGACTTTATTTTATCAACCCATAGTATCAACAATTTGTTGCATAATATCAAATATACATATATATATATATATAATTTATTTTTAAGGTCATAGCCAAACAGACACCAAACCCCCTTGTTTATGGAACAAGGGACCCCCTCCACTCAGCGATTTGACTACTAAAGTCTATGAATGTGTACATACCCTACCCCCCTCTAGATTTGAACCTGTTCTTAACCATTAACTCACTCAGGTTATATATATATATAACACAACAAAATTGCTCAACTATTGGAAGATGAGGACAATAAATCAATTCCATTTTTTGGCACCTTTCAACATTGTTTTTTATCAATTAACAATTTTCACAATGAATTAGATGATATCAAACATCAACACACAAATTAATTTTTATCAATTAACAATTTTCACAATGAGGTAGATGACATCAAACATCATCACACATACACACATGTAAATCCATCTTAACTCGCGATCTTTAAAGCACTAAGAGATTTACATTTTAGTGATCTTTTCATCTCTCTTAGATGCTTAATAAATCCAATAGTTAAGATGGATCCACACTAAGTAGAGCAAACCAAATATAGATGAACTAAGCAACAATCACGCCAACAATAAAAAGGATATTTGATAAAACTATTCACTGCAAAGCCCTAACCAATGATCGAAGGATCTAACTCGAACAATTACAAAGGATCTCGACCATCGATGGGACGCTCTCCTGGCTTTGGCCCCTCAAAGATTGCTCAAGCCACTATCCATAGTTGTTGCTTATTGTCGTAGGTAGAAATTAGAGGCCAAATCCCCAGGATATTGGAACTCTATGGCCTAAAGCAATTAGTCACCCATCAAGATAGTGTTTCAAGATATGCAAGCAAGGAGACACACTAACATAAAAACTCAATCCAAACCCACACGACAAAAGAACAAATGCTTAAGAACCTTAAGCTCAAACTCACACATAATTTGGATAACACAAAATTTACACACCTAGGTAGACAATTTTTAACCCACTACAAAGCCTCTCATAATTAAACACCATAACCACACAACCTACATGCTTGAACAAATCTCATAATTAAACACCATAACCACACAACCTACATGCTTGAACAAATCTCATAATTAAACACCATAACCACACAACCTACATGCTTGAACAAATCTCTCGATGCGATAACTCATGCCCCATCGCCTTATAAAGTCTTTAGTCCATCTAGTCCCTCTTAATATTTGAGATAGCTAAACATAGTCATTCTCAATGAAGGAAAAGAGATGGTAGTAATGAATGCAAAAACACTAGATTACCTCAACTCTCAAAACAAGCATAAAAATTTAATAAATAACACGTAAATGAAGGGCATGAGATGGTCGTAATGGGTGCAAAAATGTCTGATCTGCTCAACTCTCAAAGCTCAAGCATAAAAATCCAATAAATCACTCCTGTTTCTGCCTACACTTACTCCATTAAAGAATTTATCCCAAAATCTTCCCATACCCCTAAAAATTAAATCCAAAATCTTCCCATACCCCTAGAAATTATGAGTTATGGAAATGCATTAAAAGAATTTATCCCAAAACCTTCCCATACCCCTTGGAAATTATGATCTTCCCATACCCCTTGGAAATTATGAGTTATGGAAATGATTTTGGAAATGCATTGTGTTTATGTTTTTGAAACGTTCCTAATGCTCCAAAATCATATCCTAATTATGAGTACATGAGAAAACATACATTATCAGATAAATGTATTGTAAAAATCTAAAAAAATGGGTCTTAAATGCTATCAACTTCCAACCTACAGGTCAGTGTTCACATTGTTCAACAAGCATTTAAAATCAATATCAAATCTCACAAACCTCGATACCACCTTGTCAACGAGAATCCGGCCATAGTCCATCTTTCCCTTTAAAGCGATAGTTCATAAACACACAGAAGAATACCACCTTGTCAACGAGAAAATCTGGCCATAGTCCACCTTTCATTTCAAAGGGGTTGTTTATAAACAGAGAGGCATTGTGATGTGCTTTCCCTTTTCTCCCGTCGATTTTTATATGGAATATTTCAAAGCTAAAGCATCAAATTATTCTCTTTGCAACCTTGAACTTTAAAATAGATTCATGGATGACATCTTTGTAAGTTGGCCATGTGGAAAAGAGACACTGGAAGTTTCTCAAACACCAACTCCCAATCCTACCATATAACTATGGAGTAGTCGAAAACCTCTTAACAAGAACAATCCCACCTTACCATAATAATAGCTGCCACCCTCCACAAACTAAAAGAGTTCCACAAAGCTGCTCACTTGGCCCCTTTTTCCCAACACGTGTCATCTTTTCTTTCATTGAAAGAGTCCCAACAGGATACTCGAAACGGGATCTATGAAATTCAATAGATCCACTCCAATCGTCTTTTTCTTTCATTGAAAGAGTCCCCAACAGGATACTCATAACGGGATCTATGAAATTCAATAGATCCACTCCAATCACAACGGATCTATGAAATCCCCTAATCTTGTGGTTTTAGTCACAAGAACAAATGGGTCATTTTATCCACACCAAGTTAAAACAACATAATGCAGATATATATCACAAGGTGTTGTTTAACTGTTTTATGTTTGGTTTTTTTTTCGTCGAAATTTGATGACACAAATTTAGACGAAATCACTATATTTTGTTGATTAAAATTCATTTTTGAATGTAAAAATGGATTCAGCATGCTGAAATACCCCCGAAACACTTGAATTATACAGAAATAATCACTTAAATCTAAAGATCTAACCATTTTTCGCCAGATTTCGAATATCCCCGAAAAATATTGTCAAAAAAAAAACCAAAACCAAAACGTAAAACATTTAAACTACAACCATATCATAATAAAATTTGTAAAACCAATTCTTACAAAACACTAAAAACCAATCACCACAAGAAACTAGTCCAAGACCACTAATTCAAAACTTGTCCAAGAGGCTCTTGGAATTGAATGACAACCTACGAATCGGAATACAGAATTGCTAATACAATTTCCAAGTTCTATATTATAGTTGCTAGCATCATCACAACAATAATATTGTGCTTCTTAACTTGTATACAAGAGTAGGAAAAACAACCCACCAAATTAGGAAAATTAATTCAGAAGCATAATAATATAAGTGAAATGGCCTAGATTATAAAAACTATGGCATAATAATATAAGTGAAATGGCCTAGATTATAAAAACTATGGCATAATAATATAAGTGGAACGGCCTAGATTAAAAAAATTATCATTAGGAAAACTAACAAAATTTATCCTAGACGACATCCCCATCTCAACCATTACACAGCCTAAAACAACCACTAGACGACATCCCCATCTCAACCACTACACAGCCTAAAACAACCACTAGACCACATCCCCATCTGGACCACTACACAGCCTAAAGGACCAGTTAAACGTTAAAACAATTTAGAAAAAACAATTTTGACCATCTCGACCACTACACAGCCCAATGGAACAATTTAAGAAAAACAATTTTGACCCATCTCGACCACTACACAGTCCAATGGACCAGTTAAAACAATTCAAGAAAAACAATTTTGACCATCCCATATGAAACAACTTCATGTAATATAACCACTTCGTGTAATATAACCAATATAGAGTAATATTAGGCCAACTTGATGTAATAGTAGTTGATATTAGCCCCGAAGATCAGCTCAATCAGTTGAATCATCCACCCAATGCATGTTGTTAATAGGGAAACCATAGATCACAGTTTCAAATCTGATCGAACCACTCAAGATTGTTCACCATCAAAATATTCCAAGAAAGAGGAGATCCAACAAAGTTACATTTCATTGGAATTATATATATATATATATATGGAAACCATACAGAGAAATCATAGATCACAATTTCAAATCTGGTCAATCCACTCAAGATTGTTCACCATCCAAATATTCCATGGAAGAGGGGAGATCCAACAAAATTTCTTTTCATTGGAATCATATATATATATATATATATAGCCTGAATGGGCTTAATGGTTAAGAACATGTGTTTCCTTTTAAGAGATCATAATCTCAAATCCAGAGGAGGGTAGAGTATGTATACCTCC
The DNA here is from genome assembly GCA_009831015.1 of Picea engelmannii. NCBI lineage: Eukaryota > Viridiplantae > Streptophyta > Pinopsida > Pinales > Pinaceae > Picea > Picea engelmannii. The sequence goes on from ML777159.1 coordinate 189,691, forward strand.
ATAAACTTTACCAGTCAAATCGCTGGGCGGAAAAGGTCCCTTGTCCCATAAACAAGAAGGTCTCATACACCAATTAGGTGTCTAGCTTGACCGTGGCCTTAAAAATGGATTATTATTATTATTATTATTATATATATAAACAAACATAGAATAACACTAAACAAATTTGGATTTCACAAAGACTTCTACACCTGTGAGGTCACCATTTTCTCATCAAGGCCCTGAAGTTGAGTCATGGGAATGATTCAAAACATTAGTAAAAAAACCAGTCGCCATTTTCTCATCAAGGCCCTGAAGTTGAGTCATGGGAATGATTCAAAACATTAGTAAAAAAAACCAGTCGCACAGTTGCAACAACGAATCTAAACTAAGATTAAAAATTAGTCCAAAATATAAGAGGCTGAGCCAAGACATGATAGCCACAAAAGTACACAATGGATTTCACAAAGACTTCTACGCCTGTGGGGTCACCATTTTCTCATCGAGGCTCTGAAGTTGAGTCATGGGAATGATTCAAAACATTAGTAAAAAAAAAAAAAGTCGCACAGTTGCAACAACGAATCTAAACTAAGATTAAAAATTATTCCAAAATATAAGAGGCTTAGCAAAGGCAGGATAGCAACAAAAGTACACAAAGTTGGTGCCATCAGGAAGAAAATCAGTCTCCAGGAGTACCTACATACAGTTTGCAGGGCTTCAGCATGAATTTCTTCCACTCTTTAAGTTCCTCCGTAGGCCTTCTCGGCATTATCTAACTTCTGGATCTTATATTCTATGCACCTAGATTTCTTGTAATGAATAAAGTTTAAACCACAAAAAGGAAGCCCGTTAAAAAATTAATTGCACATACATCATTATCTCAAGTAATCGTGGCATAAGACCTTTGTTTCTTGTGATACCAATTATACACAACCTAGTGTCTTTGGTCTGCTACACTTCATATCTGTTTTCATATCTGTTTTAGGCTGAGTTAATCTGATTAGAAAATTATTTGAGCTTCAACCTTCACTGATATCTTGCACCATGTCTTTCTAATTTAGACGTACAAAATTTCAACAAAAAGTTGGGAAACAATACAATCAATGGTTCACAAATGAGGGATAACCATCATTAATGTCTTACATAGAACTTCCTAGTATCTATATGGAGATAGATTCTTGATATTGCTTTGATTTGGTCCTACTCAGCTGATTCATACTTGATTTTTGCCCATTCATCAAACGAGATTGAGCACAAAGTACAAAAGGAGACAATAACATTTACAGTAACATGGGAAGGCCCTCTTCATATAGACAATAAAAATTTACGCACAGCAGTGAGCCAAAGCTCTCAACTTTGCAAAAGGTTAGATATTGTACAAATTAATCACCATGCTACTATAGATACACTAAGCTCCACAGCAATGAATTTAAGATCGCCTCTTTAAATAGTTAGTTAGTTAACCCCAGCATCAAAATTTAAAAGGTTAAAATTAAAGATGACCCCACCAATTGACAAGATTAAAAATTAACCCAAAATATTGTGGCTGGGCAAAAAGATAGGATAGCAACATTAATACCAAAAGTACCAAAAAGTGGGTACCTTCTCTACATCATCTGTGTGTTTCCGTGGAATTCTCAAAAACACAAGAAAACCTCTCCTACAAGGTGCACTGTGGCTCCTGCCTGTACAGCCTACAGTTTTAAGAAGTTTGCATGGCTTCAGCATGATACTCTTCCAACTCTTTATTGAGTTCCTCCATAGACTTATCAGGTACTTGGTTTCTGCGGCCACGGCCTCTTCCACGTCCCCGTCCACGACCACGGCCACGTCTAAATCCAAGACCACGGCCCCAATTCCAGCTGTTGACACATGAAAAAAATATTAAATTTTGAAGATTGTCTATGTTGAACTCTGATTTCACTCTTTTATACATTTGAAATGACTACAGTAACCAATTAATTCTAGCAGTTTTTAAAACACATGGCAATTGACAATGTTAAGATAGTGAATGTCTAATAATTGACATACTGACACTTACCCACCACCTCTTCTTCTCGTGGCAGTAGGCCCTGTGTATCCAGTTCTACATTACACACATGAAATATGAGAGATTGTTATGCAATGTGTAGAATGTATGAGATAATTTCCACTAGGTTTAGTAAAGTATGACAAACTTAACCTAGTGACCAAGAGAACAACTCAGACAGAAAATACACAAATAATGTAGATAAAAAGTTGTTTTCATTAAAAGTAATTTAATAGTCCTGAACAAAAGTTAGATATATGAAACATTTCTGGCCCCAACAAAGCATCGCCAAATATCATTCACATATGGAAATAGGAAAAATCACTACACACAGGAAATGAACAAATCTTAAAAGTCTGGAGGGCATACGTCATGGAAGTTCCCCGTCCTCTTCCAGAAGATGTTCCAGTCAAGACAGGCAAAGCCAAGTTTGTACCAACAACCTCAATCTTCATTGGTTTACCATCAAGCTGGACACCATTGTACCTCTGCATTGCTGCAAGTGCATCACCATTCCTTGAAAAGACCACCTCTGCTGTACCCTGATACAAATTCAATAACATAAAATTCAGCTCACAAAGTGAAGTCCATTTAGTTACATAAGCACTAATGTTTTTTCATAGTAAGGATTTTTCCATGCTAGATACAGAATTAAAATATTCCACAGAATGATTTAAGTGTTATAAGACTAAGTCAAAAGGGCAAGAATTAATTCTATTAAAGGGCGGCCATTAATGAAGAGAGTCATAAAAGGAAAACTCTTTGATCCCAATTCTTCCATCAATATCATAACTAATCAATGCATTTATCATTTTATGATCTTCTTTAATCTAATCTCTTTCATCATTGTCCTAACTGATTTACACTAGCTTTTTCCTTAAGCTTCAATTACACTGATTTATCTATGCTTCAACTTTTCTGGAAAGACAAATCTACATCATTACATTCCTGTTATTTCAAATTTTCTAAAAGACACGTCTAGGTAGTTCAGACCAGATCTCACAGAGAATAGATTTACTTTAATTTTTKGGTKACAAGAGTCRGCCCATTTTTCCTAATGATATAGGCACTAAGCAGCACCAAGGGCTCCAGAGAAATGGGGTTCTAAACTGCTTTCAGCTTTCCAAAAATACTCTAATCCATCAATTTGATCTTCTGGCAGTTCAATACACCAATGCATGCTTCAACATTGTAGTCACCAATTTTTTTGGGTTTAGCCCACACTGTTTATTATGTTGCTCTGGCTCGATTCTTATTTTCCTTTAAGTTGCTCTGGCTCGACTCTTATTTTCCTTATATCCAGCTAAGTCAGTGATCTCGAAAGAGCAGCTAAAGGAGATTTGGCTAATCACTTCTAGGTTTCTAATCAGGGGCTTGAAGGTGCCCTGCAGATTATTCACAGATAACTTCCTTCCAAAAATCACAAATGTCAACAATGCCTGCAGAAGTAAACGAGCCCTCAATTCTTCAGAGATTCTTTATCTCCATGTAAAGACATTCCCAATCTCAAGCAATTCCACAAATCAGTTCTGCAACCATTTTCTATAAACCACGAAAGCTGATTCTAGAAGAGCTTTTTCTTTGGGAGATGAGCTTTCATCCATCAAAGTGGAGCAATGTTAAAACATACTTTCTGAATTTTCCCTCCACTCCATAGAAAACTTCTTATAATCTGCTTCATATAGTTTACAACTTCTAAGGTCACCCAGTACTAACAAAAGAACAAAGGTCAGGCTCCCAGAACAGAGATAATTAGGATTGCTCTCCCTACATGGTTAAGCCATCTCAAGAACTACCTGTCCACCTGTTTCTAACATCTAAGCTTATTCAGAGTTCATTCAAGTCCCTGTTAGCCCTGACCCTTCTAATAGACTGTTGTATCAACAAGGCTATAGCTAATTTATCTATATTAGCAACTATGGTATCAACAAGGCTATAGCTAATTTATCTAAATTAGATATTGATGGGTACAAACTCATTTCTTACATGAGAGCTACATAAAGTGAGAGTATACTAACCTTAGAACGACCGCTTCTATCATAATGGATTGAACACCGTTTAAGCTCACCAACCTCTGAAAAAAGTTGCTGCAAACATATTCTGTGAAATTAGACCATATTAAAAAATGTTGCCAGCATGTTTGCATATAACTGAGAAAAAAAACCCAGCTTGAAAAACTTCTTAAAACAATGACTAAACCAAAACACAAGAGTAAGGCATGTAGAGTTAGGATCGAAAAACATTAAGGCATACAGAGAACTGAAGGATGTTAGACGGAGGCCAAAGTTAATGTCATGCCAAACTAAAGTCTATTAGAAACAGATGAGGTAACAAAACTTACAAACAAAAATCACTATCATCAGTTATACTGATACAAATTTTGGAAACTAAGGAAATGAAAAACAATCTGAAAATTATGTTTTATTTCATCTTACCAACCTTCATATCGTCATTGGAGACTCCATAATCCAAATTGGAGACATACAATTTTGTACCAGTCTCAAATCCAATCTGCATGCCTAAGGCTTCCATGCTATCTTCAAACATATCATTCTGCCAAACAGAACCCTTGGCTCGGCTGAAAGACTGCTCCGGAACAACAAATAATGTCACGATTCACTTGCATAAATACTATCAGCATGCTACAACCTTACACAATGTTACAGAAGATTCCCGTCAAATATACAATTAAAACTCAACCAAAGACGACAGAAATAGATAAAATATGGAACATTGTGATGGAGTAGAAACTGATAGTTACACAACCAGTTACAGATACCTCCTATGAGATGTAGGAGGGGAATTTTCAACAATATGAGCTGTTCAGATGATGCAGGTAGGTTCTAATGGTTAACAATTGTCATCTTATGCTCCATGGAACAATCCCCATTCAGTCATGGCGTCAGACTGTATCAAGGACGACAATCAGGTAGGTAGCACAGTTTGCCATTTCTTTTCCTTGATGACATTTGCAGAAACCTATATACAAAGCACATCCTCAGCACTGAACCCAGTTACTGGCTAAGATGGCAGATAGTTGTCGAAGTGCCTATGTGCTCTGCAGGTCCCCTTCCTTGTGATTGTTATCTTTGTGAAGCATTCGTAAATGCAGGCCTACTAAAATCAGTCACATGTCACATGTCCCCGGTTGGGTACTTCATTCCACGTTATCAATATTTTCGTTACTTTTCATCCTTGCCAGGTTTTGTTCTCGCTTATACCATTACATGCAAAAATCAGTCATATCAACATTTGGGTTGTGTAGGCCACACAAGTGGATTCAAAAAAAATGGTAACTCGTCTCCAACTTTGCAAGACCAGACCACAGGAAATCGTTTCTCTTTTCTCCTTGACCAAGACATACCAACAAAAACATTTTTCCAGTGCACCTCATAAAATAAAATAATTATCCGCTCGCAGATCATAAAATAACTGCCCCTACGCTTGGAAACGCTAGATTCCAACCACAGGGCCAGAACTTCAGCTATGATTCCTCTTGGCAGAGATTAGGCATTCTGCATACTAAATAAGTAAATAAATACAAAGCCCTCTTTCAAATGCATGCGGCTCAGCTCGCCTATTTAAAAATACTTGATTCATAAAAAATTTGCCCGGATCAACCCTTATCTAAGGTAGAAGTAATCTTTTAAAATCAATACTTCGAACTATAAGGCCCTGATTTCTGAAGAAAGATCACGGCCTAGTGATAATAAGAAATAATTTGGTTTTAGGGTTTGGTCTTATCGATCACAAGTTCAATTCCCACTGAGTCGACGCCGTTAGCTGAGCGCCCGTGGTTTTGAAGCCTAGGCCTCAACTATTCCCTTTCAAAATTTTGTGGGGTTTTTTTTTTCTTTTTTCCTAATAATTACTGGAAATAAAGAAATTCATTCGCATTTGCTTGCCTTGGCAATTGTATACGGCGAAGATCGAACCGGCGGCCCTCCTCCTCCTCCTCCTCCTCTGCGCATGGGTCCTCCTCTGCCGCCGCCGCCTCTGCCGCCACGGAAACCACCACCACCCCGAAAACCACCTCTGCGAAAACCACCACTTCCTCCTCTGCCACGGCCACGGAAGGGCTTGTTGGTCTTAATGAGGTCTTCTAAGGACATGTCCAGAGAGTTTGCCATCTTCGCGAGGAACAATCTGTTGCCCTGTCCACCCAACCAAAACCACTTTCACCACGATGTTTGATATATTTTTTTAATGTAACAACCAACCCAAAACAAGATGAAAAAACCAGAGGGCAAATAACAGTCCAGAGGGTTTATGGCGTACACCTTTGAGCTGTGTTCGAGGTCTAAAAGCCGCCTGGTAAGGCAAACCCTGGCTTCAAAACCCTAAACCCTAGGTTGAAAACTCAGAACTTTTTTTAAGTTGAGAGCTTGAGATCTTTTCTTAGAGCAGAATGATTTGGTGGCTTTTCGTTTTTACTCCCAAATAAAGCAGGGCGAACCTTCCACTTTCATTTTCCAGACTTCTAGAAAGAGGAAATATCAGCGAGAAAAAATGCATGCAGCGATGGAGAAATGGGTCGCGCAAAGCAAAAGATTTGCTTGGCATCTTAAACCTATTCATTCTATATATATATATGTCACCTGGCTCCGCTCATGGTAAAGCAAGTTGGTGATATATATTATAATAATTATAATTTACTTTTAGGTGAGTGAGGTGTCAAATTGCTGCATGCTGGTAAAGTGAGGGGGTGATAAATATATATCATTGATTTTAAAGATACTTTTTATGTTAAGGTTCCATTTTCCCCTAAGTTAAATGATAATGATATATTTAATCATGTTTCATTTTACATGGCTAAGAATGGTTAGAATTTGAATGGTGATGATAAGAATTTGAATGGCGATGATGTAGGTTTTGCACTTTGGTTCAAATCCCTAATAAGATATGGCTTGGCTTGTTGTGATAAGATTTGAAGGTTATATGTTCCCTTGGAATGTGATCTTCCACCCTTACGGGTGTGTCTCTATAAGTCTCGACCCTTGTTAAGTCATAAGTTTTTTACGAGGCATTAGCTTGTAGGTTGTTAGCACTAGTCTGGGGTTTATAGTGGCAGCGAATCAGATTTGAACCTCGACCTTGCTCAAGTATTCCCAGTGAGATATTGATTCCCCTAGATCTAAAAAACAAAACAATACTTCATTGGATGGTAAAGTGATGGTGGTGATATTTCACCACTAAGGTTCAATTCTCCCAAACCAAAGTAACATGTTTAGCTCTTTCAATGATGTGGGTATATTATCAAATGCTTTGATCTGGTATTTTGGTTAAGAATCCATATCCACATGTAGTGGGTATTGAGTTCAACTACCCCACAATGTTTTGCATTGCTACAACCCTACATACAACTCCATGGGTTGAACTTTTATCAATGATGTGGTGCCTTGTTGAATGCCCTAGTTTAGCATTTTGGTTAAGAACTCATATCCATAAGATTTGGTCTTTCATTCGATCCCCCGTGGTGCTCATGCATCACTATAATTTCACATACAATTCCATGGGTTGAATTTCTACCAATAATATGGATGCCTTATCAGATACCCTAGTCTATGATGAAGTTGGTTAAGAACTCATATCCATGAAACATTTATCTTTAATGCAATCCCCCATAATGCTTCTGCATTGTAACAACCCCACATACAATTCTATGGTTTAAAGTTCTACCAATGATATAGGTTCCCTATTAGATACCCTACTCTAACATTTTGATTAGAAATTCATATTCATATAAAATTAATCTTCTATTTAAAACCTTGCAATCACTATGGATTGAATTTCTACCACAACAAGGGTGATATAATATCCATATCAACATGTAGTTTGTCTTGAGTTCTTCCAAAAATAAGAGATTGTTACACTAACATAAACACACTAAGTTAAATGGTAGCTAGTTCCTAACGTGTGCTATACTTTCCATCACAAAATGGATTGAATTACATATTTAGGATGTGTATTTGAATTTATTTTATTAGTCCCCACCTATGGAAGTGACTATTATTTTTAGTTTTTCAATCAGTTGTATGGTAACAAAAAAAAATTACCTAAATTTTCCAATGCGTGTTTTCTTTCATTAAAGATATATTTTAACTACTTTTTGATTGAATGAAAAGAATGTGATATGATGTGCTTTTGCATTACACGATTGGGAAAAAATATTAAATTTTTCATTAAAAAATTCAAAAAATTCCAGCAATGTTTAATAAAGTTGATATGGAAGCAAGTACAATTTTTTATTATTTTTTTATATGATTAATATTAAAAAAACTATGGAATTTAACTTGTAAAACACTTAGGTTATCGTTTAAAAAAATTAGTAATAATAATTTAATATGAACAATTTTTATTTTAATATATAAATTAAAAATTGAAAATAATATTTTTTTATTTAATAATAATTATATTTCAACTTTAAATTTCAATACTGGTATAATATAATGTTATGTTATAAAGTAAGTAATGTAATGATTAAGTTTATTTTAATGCGTCGTTAAGTTTGTTTTGTATTCGATAATATTTAGTAATGGGTTTACTTATTAATTTTACACTTATTTATAGTCTTTAATTCTTTGTTTTTTTCTTCCAATAGTATGATATACATGAGTTTTAATATCAATAGTGTCAACAAGTTACACAATATTGATCTGTCAATTAAGGATCCTTGTGGGGTGGTTGCAAAAGCTTTTCTAGAGAAAAGGGTGAGGAGCTTGGGGGACGAATTGGATGAGGACATTGACATTTAGGCAATTGGGATGAAAGCTATAAAGGTTTCGAAGCTTCACTTATCACCCTCTAGTGATTCCATTCCTTAGAAAAAGCAAGGATCGAAGGATAGGGATTGGGACAATGGAAAGATTCCTCCAATGGCTAAGTGTGGTGTTGGAAGTTTGAATGGGATGGGTGTCAAAAGAAAAAGAGGAGGATATGCATCAAGCAGAAGTGTAATCTTGTAGGGTTGGTGCTAGGTGATGATATTAAATTGAATGAGGTTGTCAATATGGTTGCTTAGACTTTGGTGGGGGGGAATATTTGGTAGGTGGTTTAGCAAAACAAGCATTTGTGCCTAGATGGAAAATTTGTGGGAGCCCTTAATTGGATATGTTTCAAGCATGTTTTTTCTCACAAGAGGTCGATTGGCTTTCACCTTTAGATCAGCCATAAACATGGAGAAAGTTTTATCATCTTTCTGGTAGTGGGATCACTCCCCTCTCATGCTAAAAAGGTGGTCAGCCTCTTTTGGAGTACGTTTAGAAAGATTGTATATAGTCTCGTTATGGGTGAAGCTACCAATTCTACTTATCGTATATTGGTCTATTGATGTATTCAAGGAAATAGGTAACTCCTTAGGGCAATTCTCGATGTATTCAAGGAAATAGGTAACTCCTTAGGGCAATTCTTGGAGGTGGACATGAGTTTTCTTAATACCATTAAAATGATACCAGCTAGGATTCTAGTTGGAATTGACCTTAGAGACAACTTGGCTTCCAACATGGTTATATAGAAGGGTACTTCTTCTATTAATCAAGATCTTGACTACTATGGAGTGTCGTTCATGTGCTTTAGATGTCACGGGCTTGGGCACTTGGCAAAGGATTGTGTGTTACCTTTCAATAAGAAGCCTTGGGTTAAGAAATCCACTAGTTGGAGCACTCAAAAAGGGTAGACTCGGGTGGCTATAGATAAGTCATTTTGGGTTGGAGAAGAGAAGGTTGATATGATGCTTCATGATTATAGGAATGTTGAGAAAATCGTGGAGGGTCATACTACAGAAAATAGTGAAGTCAAGTTTAGTACTGAAATATTAGCTCCTAATGTGGGTATAGATCTAGAACGGGTTGCCGACCTTGTGGAGAATGCACAATCCTTGGAGTTTCTATTGGTCAAAGGTATGTCTATTTATGAACTAGTTCCCTTGAATATGTCTATTGATGGATATAAGGGAGAGGATCTAAATTCTTGGCTTAGACTAAAGGACCTAATGTCATGTTTATTTAGTGATGTTGCTCTTTGTTTGGAGAATCAAGATGGAAATGACTTATCTCTTATGTATTTGGGTTTCCTACATGACATTGATGAAGGGGTAAGTATTTTAGAGAACCCAGGGGGGAAAGGGCGATTCTACTATAACCCTTGGAGATTCTAAACCTGTTAATTGAAGCAATAACATGGAGTATGATAATAGGGACAACCAAAGTGTTATCATTGAAAAATCGTATGCAACATTGCACACAAATGGTTAAGGAAAAACATCAATGCCAACAGCAATTTGTCCACCTACATTCATCCAGAAGGCAAAAAACTATGTAATTGGGGTAAAAAATCAGAGTGCACAAAATCACCAAAGGAAGCGCACGCAAAGTGCGCAAGCCAACACAGGCCTCAACGCGCACTATGCCCAAAATGCACGACTGTGTACGAGAAAAGCAGCGCACTTCTATGAACGACGCATTTATGGATCTTGTTGGCCCCTCAACCACTTATGGTCTGACCCCCAACACGATTTGACACTGATATCTGAGCAAAATCTAGCTTGGGAGTTGGTCAAGGGCTAGAGGGTGCCCTAAAAGGCCCCTTGTTCACACTATCAACCAATTACATTTTTCCATGTATGAATGCTATAAATAAGAGCCATGGGTGTGCTAAGAAACCAATATCTTCAAGGTATTGTTATGCTGCAAGAATTCTTCCTTGAGAATCTTATTTTCTCTTTGAAGCCTTCAAGAACCATTGCAATAGGCCATTCCACTCACCTCTTGAGGGAATAGGCATTGTTTTTCTTCATCATTTGTCATTTCTTCCATTGTAAAGAGAAGAGCTCTCAATTAGGGAACTCAAGAGCCCTCCCAAGGAGGAAGAGGGGACTCATAAGTCCCTGCCTTTATCTACGGTGTTTTGCCTACTAATCTATTGATCCATTGGTAGCATTATGTTGGTCATTGTTTAATTTTCATGGTTCTAAGTTTCTCAAGCTTCCTAGCATTTTTTTCTTAGTTTAGTTTTATTTCTTTGTTTTCATATGTGTTTGGCTTATCTAACCCATTCACAAACTTTTGTCTTGTCTAGTAGGCTTATCTAGACATGCAAGTGTTGTTGTTTTTCTCACCCAAGTGACAAAACCAACACAACGGATTGGCGACCATATTGGGGATCGATATCAAATTCCTCCCTATTTGAGCTTTGAGAGCACTTCATTTTGATTGTTTTGTCTTGCAGGTACCAAAACCAGCCTAGCCCAACCTACCAAAGTCAAAATTCAGAGCTGAGGAATGAGTATTTCACTTGGAAATTTCTCCCTCGACGCGTGACAGGAAGTGCGCAACTTTTATGGCCCACAGACGCGCACTCTACGCACTGTGCATGCCATAGGCTTCTTTACACTGCAATTTATGCGCCCTCTACGCACCTCTCAAAATTGTAACCCACGCATAAGTCAAATTTTGCAAATTGTAAGGGTTTTTATGAATGGTTTGAGGGCCCCTAGCCTTCAGATTTCTATTTTCATGCACTTTGTAAGGCAACTACACTCCACTTAGAGTCCTTTCTCATATGAAAGGTTAGCTAACATAGGCATTTATGGGGTAAAAAGAACCAATATTATCCTCTTTTGCTTCGTTGCCACATGGATGGCTTATTTGGCTTGTCAAATTTTAAGTCGAGGTTATTGATTTCATACATAAATCACTTAAATTGGGACTAGAAGTTAACTTTGACCCTCAAGTATACTCTTCCCCCGCACCTTAGTGTGATCTCAGGAATAAAAAAGGTGGTTAAAGGGACATTTCATCTCCCTTAAAATAAATTTAGAAGAGGACAAAGCCCCCCTAGGGTTCCTCTTAGTTTTTTTAAATCATCTTAAAGTTCTATAAAGGCCCATACATTGTAATGTCCCCCACCTCTTAGAGAGGTGATGAGGAGACTCAGTGGCCTGGGCACCCCCACTAGGTCATGGTATCACACTGAAGGGGGGAAAGTCAAGAAGTTAAAAGTTATATTGTTAAGTTGACTTAAGAAAGGAAAAGGATAAAGGAGTAAAAGATAACTCAACAGAAGAATAGAAGATTAACCCTGGGAGTTAACCTAACTCAACAGAGAATTAGAAGGAAA
>ML777159.1:209399-235505 GCA_009831015.1 Picea engelmannii
AAAGGTCAGATCTTTGCTTGTGCTTCTACATCTTGAATATATTGTGATCTCCATGTGTTGATGAATCTTGTATGCACTTAATAACTCAATAAATTAGTAGTAGTTAGTGATTCCAAGAAAGAATTTGGCTTGGGATCACTACATACATGCCCACATGTTGCAAACTTAGGATAGTTTCTAAATACTTTCTTAGTTTACATCACAATCTAGGGAAGTTTAAAGATCAAAGTAACGGGCCCATACATGCCCACATATTTGCAATCTAGGATAATTTTCAAGAGCTTTCTTAGTGTAAACAACATTTAGGGAGTTTAAAGGATTTGTAAGGACCCATATGTCCACATTGCTAGTTCTTTAGGGCTTTAAATATTTTGCAAGGTTGTACCAAAGACACATAGTAAGCTAGGTAAAGAAGATTTTTAAGGACCACAGGAAGTCCACATGCTGTAATCTCACACTTAACTTATTAAAATCTTTGCACATTTGTCACTTTCTTGCACACAAAACCACTCCTCGCACACACAATTTCTATTAGTATAGTGGAGGTCGAAGTAGGATTTCTCCAAAGGAATTTTGAAAGATCTGACTACTTCTTTGGAAATTATCCACACACATTTAATTCAAACGAGATTGGTCCACACCACCAATCTCTCAGCCCACCACATCTAAAATTTTCTAACCAACGCACTAAATTTTCCTCCACGGGAGGTGCCAAAAGAAATTTTTAGTCTAGGTGGGATCTCGGGGGTAGGCATCCAAATAATCCCCCGTTATCAAGTTCTTACATTTTCAAACAGTGGAAGTTGAGAAATAGGGAACTTTCAAATCCTCCAAGTCAAGTGTTCCTACACCAAAAGGCATGGAGATACCCGTGAAGGGTCGAAGGCCGAGGTCCGGTTGTTCTGTGCATCCCTCCTTGAGTCACCCAACTCTTGTGAGGGAATCCATCCCGTGACCCATTTCCGAGGCTGAAAATCTAAATGTCGCACTTTGACCGAGGTACCTAGTGGCCAAAACTTAGGACATCTACCCAGGTGGTGATTGTTGGTTGCAATTGCACATTGATCAAATTTTGTGTGGCTATTGGGAAATATCGCTAGCTCTTTCGGGATATGCACCCTCTACCCCTCATTATAACTGATTACTTCAACCTTCACTAGTTCCTCTTCTGGTGGCTTCAGACCCCATTGTTGAGTGTTATTGGAAGGCCTAGTGCTATTTGAGAGGAAGGACGATACGTCTTTTAGGACACGAGCATTTTTTTTATTGTTCCCCCACGCGGACAAAATCCACTTATCCACATGCTTGTTTATTTTACAGTTGATTTATGTATAATGCTCATTTGATTACATGCAATTGTGAGTTATACTATCTTGTGAAGGTCAAAAAATAAGCAAAGCTCTGTTTATTTATTTCTCTTGTCACCATTTGCACACATTCACTTGCTAATCGTAAACCATAGGGGACCCACAAAATCCACGTCATTCTAGATGCTTGCATAATCTCCCTCTTATTCTAGGAGGAGTCCCTAGTCTTGCCAACTCATCGACTCAACCATCTCACACCCCCGTGAGTGCTATTGTTTTGGGATCAACTTTACTTGGTTTCACTTTGCTTGGGTCCAATTCCCAAGGCCATCCATCCATTAGTTCTCCTTCACAAGGAGGCAGGGGTCAAACTTCTTCTCAAGGGAGAAATACCACCCCACCAAATCCCTCTCAAGGGACAGGTCCACTACCTACTCACACAATGGATGGAACTAATCCTCTGCCCAATATCCCTATGCCATACTTGGCATCACTCAACATTCATGATTTGACCAAACTCACGAATGATCCCATTTTACATGGCCCAATATGCCTACCAAACTACCTTCAGATATTTCAAAATTTAAAGGAAAACCATGGGAAGATCCTGCCAACCAAGTTATGACCTTTCACTTATGGTGCTCATCAAAAAACATCATGGATGATTCCATTCACTTGAGGTTATTTCAAATAACTCTCACAAGCCCATCAGCCAAGTGGTATGTGGACGAAAAACCAAGGTCCCATGTGACCTTTGAATCACTGGCCAAGGCCTTTTTTTCCTTTTTCCAACTAACAATTTATCACGATACTGCCTTAGAACTTATCTTTGAGTTCAAACAAACCATTGCTACCCATATAGCCAACCACATCCATGAATGGCATCGACGACATAGTTTGTATAAAGTAGAAACCACCAAACAACAACATCTTGATTGGTTTCTCAAATCACTTGTCTTTGTTATTGCCAAGGATGTAGCATCCACTTTTCCTCAGTCAGAAGAGGAAGCCATTAGCAAGGCCCAATAGTTTGACCTCATCTATGCTTAGTTAGGTTACTTATACACAATATTGCCTTATGCACCCTGACCCATACCATTCGTCCAGGACAAACCTGGGATGTCCCACACTGCGGATGGGTTGATTGGTTCTATGACCCACCTTAACCCTTACGGCCATTTGTCACCCTCTTATGGTGCACATCCATATCCACAACCATATGGAGAGACATCTTGTTACCCTCCTCCCACTCATCAATAGTCATATCTTGTTGCTACCACTCCACCAATGAGTGGACCCTCACCAGTACCCATGATGCGTCTGACCTCTCAACCAAGTACGGGTTCACCTTATACCTTTGCCTATAACCTCAATAGTAGTGGAAGTGCTTCAACTTCTTACATGCCATATGAATCGCCTCCACAAAACAATCCATATTTTCCATTCCCTGGTCCTCCATAGTCGGTTTCTCCTCCACCAGGACAACCACAAGCCGACGTTAACTTTGTTCAACCCTCTCCCATTCAATAGCTTCAAACTTTTGAACAATTGAATACGACAAATCTGTCCCATCCGTCGAATAACGCCAAGAAGAAAGGGAAAAACTGAAACAACAACAACCCGGGACCAGGTGGAAATAACCCCCAACAAAACCATCCCGCTGGGGGCAACCAAAACCCCCAAGGGGGAAACAATAACGGTCAACCATGACAAGGGAAGAACAATAACCTCTGAACTAACTTTCCTTGTGCTCTTTGTGGTGAGTATAGACATTACACTCACAATTTCCCCCAAATTGTCGATTTCAAAGGGATGAAAGAATCCATGAACACGCAACGTCCTCCAACGTCGCCCGCCCCTCAGCGGGCCCCACAATAGTGTTTGCAATAGCCACCTTCGATCATTTTTCAAAACCCCATTCCACACCAAGGTGTGATGAATAGCCAACATGAGGTACACCCTGCACCACCCCAAATGTGGCAGTATCAAAACCCAGGTCCCAATAAACCTAGAAATCCGGTCAATCACAACATCCTCCTTACCAACAAAGAAGAGATTCTTCTGCAAACACGCAGTCGCCAATACGATGTTCCCTTTGAATCTACCCCAACCACCTCAGAAGCAGCTCTAGCTACAACTGAACAACCATTGATGATTCCACGCCCTAACACTTAACCAAACCCTCATATACTATGTATGCCTTTGCAAAGGAATGTACATAACCCTCATGCTAGGGCAACCCATAATTACAGTATGGTCGACGACTTAGCACAATCTCCTACAACCATGTATGTATTGGAGGTCCTCCAAACTTTTCCAACTCAACGAGAATCCTTGCTTTTCGCCTTGGGGGTAATCGACCCATCTAATACTAGACTCATCACCTTTGATCTAGATAGCGGAGAACCACACCTCCCTGCCCTGGTAGCTTTTCAGACACCAGTTAAGATCCATAACATCACAGTTCATCGATGCATCATCTATGAAGGTGCATCCACATGCATCATGTCCAAAGTAGTATGGCATAAAATTGGCTCACCTGAGCTCATGCCATCTGCCATCACCCTAAGAGATTATGACGGTTGACCATCATCCCCTAAAGGGCTCTTCCAAAATGTCCCTGTAGAACTTGGGGGCAAAACCATCCTCATCGACATTAAATGTATCAATGGCCCACTTGATTAGAACATCTTGTTCGAACGTAGCTACATGTATGCTATGAAGGCGGTATCCTCTTCAATGTTTCAAACGATGATGTCCCCCCACAATAGGAAAATCGTCACCATCGACCAACTTACACATTACAAGCCTAATCATTCCGCCAACATTGATAACATTCTACCCCCTGTCCGCACTAGCTCCGATGCTTTTTCGGTCATTGACATGGGTCCTTGAATTTTCAAGGACCCATCCTTGCTGGGGGCATATCATGGAGCACCACCTCTCCTACACCCTTCAACACGAGTGTGTGTAGTATCTTCTAATGGAATATATATCGGAGACAATACTCCTCCAATATAGGCCCCTCCCCACATCGAAGTTCCACCAGTTGGAGAACTATTACCTCAAGAGTTCCCTTAGCAACCCACTACACCACTTATCCCAGATTCCCCCCCCCCTCCAAGGGGAAAATCTCGGTTTGGGAGACAGTCCCCCAAGCCATTACCCAAATTCCCTTTTTCTACCCCCCACCTGGAGTCCAATCATTCAAGGTAGATGCTACTCTCACCCTTCCAAACATGGTTCTTGCCATCCCTGTATGGTATCTCCATCCACCCGCGATGGTCCCTACGCCATCTCTCCCTCCTCAAACAAAGGGATTACCGATGCAGATCCCAGTATAGCCTCCTACCACACCACCCCCGCACCCCAACTAGCAACAACACCACCACCACTGGGGGTAGATGAAAAAAGAACAAGCCCACAACTCGACTTCCTCCCTGAGCTCAACCTCCTTGCGCACTATGTGATAGAGAAGGACACCCCACTAACAGATGTCCTACTCTTCCTGAGTTACACAATATGATCCAGCTACCTAGAGCAACCACATTTCTCGCCACTCCACCAAGTACGTATGTTGCTACTACGGAGCCCTCAACCACACACAATAAAGGGTTGCGATCCAAATTCACTTGTGCCATCTTTTCAAAATATGGCCATTACACTCATCATTGCCCAACTCTACCTCAATTTCGCCAAACGTTAGTCCCAGTACACCAAACATCTCGGCCAGATCCCTCTCAGCCACTCCCTATTGAGGCTCACATTACTAATATTCAATATATTTCGTTGTTAGCCCCCGAGCGAACGAGGTACTCTCCACAGTATCAGGACATTTACTTTATGTGCAACAGTCCCTCGCAACCTGTACACGATATCCCGTCTACATCCTCACCACTTGAGGCCACTAACACTTACCCATTGACCTTTCCCACTGTTACCTCCCAGGATCCTCTGTATTCTCGCATTTTTCACTGTGACAAAGATATCCTGGAGGAACTCACTACCCCCGATTGCCCATGGAATGTGCTCCATCATTGAGCACTTTTTCTTTCACAGGAGGCCTTTCACACTCTTATCCAAGCATCCATGTGCACAATCGAAACTAAGGATTTTGTTCCTTCAGGGCATATAGATTGGTTCAAAAACCCTATCCCTGCCCTAGATTCTTTTGAATAAGGCAACATGGCCAACATCTCCCCCACCGTAAAAAATTTCCATTAAATTGGGAATCGTAGAAGAAATCACCATTGGTGCCGCATGCTCCCCTGAAGAACTCATTACTTATAAAGCTCTCTTTCAGGAATACCAATAATTTTTTTCCTGGTCATATACGGAGATGCCCGACCTCGATCCATCTATAGTCAAACATTGAATCGACACTTGGCCAGATGTCGCCCTTGTTCGTCAAAAGAAACACTCTCTTCACCCATCCAAAGTTGCGGCCATAAAAGCCGAAATCGATAAGTTACGCATTGTTGGGTTCATTTACCCCATTTCATACACTTCGTGGGTCACCAACCCTGTCCTCGTTAACAAAAAACAAGGCACTATTTTCGTCTGCACAAACTTTCGCGATCTCAACCATGCTTGTCCCAAAGACAACTTTCTAACCCCTTTCATTGACCAAATCATCAATGATTGTGCTGGCCACGAGGCACTGTCCTTTATGGATGGGTTATCCGGCTATAATCAAATCCAAATCCATCCAACATATCAGTATAAAACCGCTTTTACTACCTATTAGGGTACCTTTGTTTATCACGCCATGCCTTTTGGACTCAAGAACGTAGGTGCTACGTTTCAACGGGCCATGACCTGTGTCTTCCATGATCTTGCTCGCATCATCCTTGCTTATTTGGAAGACCTCACTGCTCGATCCAAAAAGCGAACTCAACATTTAGATGACTTACGCATCGTTTTTCGACTATGTCGCCAATACAATATCCGCTTGAACCCCCTCAAGTGCATCTTTTGCGTCACGATCAGACGCCTCCTTGGGTTCATTGTTTCCCAACACGGCATCACGGTGGACCCCCTCAAGGTCCAAGCTATCAAAAAAAATCCACCACCTAGGAATTTACGCCAACTACAAAGCCTACAAGGTAAAGCCAACTTTTTACGTCGCTTTGTCTGAGACTACGCCACTCGCGCGCATGGTTTCCTCCGCCTCTTGTGACATGATATCCCATTTAGATGGAACAAACATGCTCAAACAACTTTTGATGATTTAAAATCTGCCTTATCCAATGCCCCTTTGATTAGTCCCCCAGACTATGATCGCGATTACATCCTCTACTTGTCAGCCTCAACTACCTCAATAGTAGGAGTCATCGTCCAATCAAGGGATGACGGGTGTGAACATGTC
The DNA here is from genome assembly GCA_009831015.1 of Picea engelmannii. NCBI lineage: Eukaryota > Viridiplantae > Streptophyta > Pinopsida > Pinales > Pinaceae > Picea > Picea engelmannii. The sequence goes on from ML777159.1 coordinate 216,075, forward strand.
ATTTACTACATCAGTAAAAACCTTTCAGGGCCACCCTTGAAGTATAATCATGATGAGAAACTGGTATTAGCAGTTTTCGACACAGTCCAAAAACTACGACATTACATCCTGCTTCGAACCACCAAGGTCGTACAGATTCCAACCCCATGCAATACTTGCTTAGTCAACGACAGATTAATGGAAAATTTGCCAGATGGATTGTCATCCTCCAGGAATACGATCTATATTTATGTACTCCCAAAAGCAAGAAATCTCTCATCCTAGCCGAACTCATTACGACTTTTCCCTCAGATGCTAAAGCTTCCCCCATCAATGAGGATTTCCTGAACGAACACCTCTTCCTCATCCCCTCCAATGATCCCTGGTACGACAACCTCCTCGTCTACCTTCAGACTAAAAATTTTGGGTCTCATCTCTCTCGAGATGATCGTCAACACATTCACCATCAGGCCCTCTGATACCTCCTCATCGGAGATGTTCTCTATCAATGAGGGGTCGATACCATTCTTCGACGATGTCTTACCATCGATGAAGCTAACAGAGTCTTGAACGATTGCCACAATGACGCTTGCGATGGTCACCTCTCGAGTATGTCCACTGCCCAAAAAATCATTCGAGCAGGGTACTTCTGGTCCACGTTGTTTCACGACTGCATCCACACTATCAAGCGATGTGACAAATGCCAGCTTTACGCAAACAAAGCACGAGCGCCCCCAACTCTCCTACATCCAGTCATCACAGCTGACCCCTTCTGTAAATGGGGCATAGACTTCATGACTTTCCATCCTCCATCCAGTAATGTACACAAGTACATTGTCATGGCAGTAGATTACTTTACCAAGTGGTCCGAAGCCATGCCCACATTTAACAACACCGTTGACACAGTATCACGTTTTTTCTTCAACCACGTCATTACCAGGTTCAAAGTTCCACTATAGTTAGTCTCTGATCATGGTAAACACTTCGAGAATGAGATCTTTGCAGAACTCTCCTCAAAGTTAGGCCAACTGGCATCATATGTTGTTTTCTGCTTTATGGGCTTATCACACAGCAGTCAAAACTACCACCGGTTTTACACCGTTCCACCTCGTCCATGGGATCGAAGCCATCCTCCCTATCGAGTGTGAAATCCCCATGTTATGCACTGCCATTGATCTATTACCTGACATTGCTCTAATGGATCAGCGCCTGTTGACCTTAGAGTCGCTTGATGAAAATCATCGATCTTCATTACAACACAATGAGGCAGCTAAAAACGGTCCAAAGCCACTTTCAACCGCCATGTCAACCTTCGCTCATTTAACGAAGGTGATCTTGTGTTAGCCTACAATATCGCCCACAATACTCTCAGCCATGGGAAATTTGAGTCATTGTGGCATGGACCCTACATCGTCCAACACTGCCTCACTAAAGGTGCCTACATCTTGGCCTCTCGAGAAGGCTAACCTCTCAAAGAACCCATCAACGGGTTGTACTTAAAGAAGTTTTACGCCTAAGCGTAGCCCCCCTACCTTAGGTTTTTTTTTATACACATTTGTAGAGTTTTTAGTTTTCTTTTCCGCCACCACTCCTCATGTCTGAACTATCATCTGTGTTATTGACAGATGCATCATCCATCGACCTACCACATCGGTTACGTTGACTTTGCTAGCCGTTGGACCCAGAATCTCGCTTGGGCCGCCTTGGCCCTCTATACTCCCCCACATGTCCTGCTCCACTCCAGTGGCATATGTTTAGGCTCGACCACCAACAACCAAGCTAAATACGACGTCGTCATTGGTCTCCTCGTCGAAGCTAGTTACCGCCACATTCGTCACCTTAGCGTGTTATTAGATTCTCAACTTGTCGTCCTGCAACTCAACAATGTATATCATGTTCATGATCCTGACCTCTTTCACAAATACCTGCAAGTTAGACTCCTATCTCGCAACTTTGATTGAATCATATTTACACATATTCCAAGAGAACTTAATCAAGTAGCAGATCACATGGCTAACCTAGTATTAGATTGGCATTTATCACATTAAACATCATTTTATACATATGCATCATCATTTGTCACAACACATAGAAAAACCATCATACATAAAAACATAACATAGAAAGACACGAATGATCCAAAGTATATCCATATATATATATATATATAATCAAATGTCATAAGTGTTTACAAAAATATATACATGTACAAATTGCTTGTAGGCTCATGAATCCCCCCACCCCTATGAGTACAAAAATGGGTATCAACTACCCTATACAAAAATGGGCTCCCAAGCCCATACATACAAAAAGTCGGCACTCACGGTGCCCCCAGAGCTCCCCCACCTAGGTCCTATGTCAGCTGGAGGCACCCCACCATTTGAGGGCCCTCCAGGTCCATGAGGCAGTCGACCAATCATCATTTCCCCTGCCATTGTTGCTTGATGGATCAGGGTCCGCCACTATGCCGGTACGCCCACGCACTGCTCCAGGACCTCCTCATCCTAGATATGGGCCTACATGCCCTCAGGCACACCCTGTAGAACCCGCTCGAAGCATTGACGCAGGTCCTCCAACATCACCCCAACATCTTCTTATGGCTCTCTCGTCGGTCCATCACCAACATCATCTCTTTGTCGCCTCTATCCAACCCTCGGCTTTGCAGGTGCTAGTTGAGCTTAAATGGCCCTCGATGAGCCGACTCCCCAACAACCTCCGCCTCTCAGCCTCAGGGTCCCACATCTGCAAAAACAACACCAGAGATAGTGTCAGCATCCATATACATATATAATCAATGTTATCTATCAAAATCACAAAACATAAAACCATAATACAAACACATACCTCGTTGATCCCAGTCCTCTCCCAGAGGAAACATCATATATGGATCGTGGTGGTAGTCCATACCCGCGTATGGATACCTCAAACTCACCCGTGGCATCTGGCGCCACACTTGAGCCACCGTGGCTATAAAATAGTGTCCACCCTCCCCACCTCAATGTCGGGCTAACACGTGGGCCCACTGCATCAGATGCGGCTCTCGTCGCCCCCTGGGCTCGAGAAGAATCCTTGGGCGCAATAGAGGAACCTTCTCTAGGAACTAGGCCACCAGAACGGACCCGAATGCGAAGTCACCAGAGTCGGCTCCCCGACACCGGTTCACCTGTCCCATCATCTTGGTGTGCATAAGCACACCCCATGCAAACAGGTCCCATCCAAGACCCGCTCCACTACCCTCAGTTGACCACCAGTGATTCGTTGAGTCCCCAAGGATCCATAGATCCTCACCACCATAAAAATGATGCACTTCGTTAAGAGGTCATCGATCGCTTCAATACGGATGACCGAACCTGACATAGGTTTAAGCCCAGTGCAGTGGTGAGCCGCCAAGTCACCTACTCGATCCCCCACGCCCACATGCGTGGCTATGTCAAACACAGCCTCACATTATGTGTGGGAAATTGAGTTATACCCGCACACATGTGCGCGTGTATTCCTCCTTTTCCCGCACATTGGTGAGCCCCTACCCTAAATATCCCATGTACGACCCTCCATACAACCCCTACCTACAAACTAGGAAATTCACAACATGCGGGATGATAGAACCACTGACCCATCTCTCACCGCTCTCGGATCGGTAGCCTCACGCTCTCGCAATCTCCAAATCTCCTCACAAATATCTTGTTGGCTCAACAACAATGAAAGGTACAAATTGGTGCCATTGTGGGCCCACTAGCCATATATAGTTCCTTTTTCCCAACTTCCATAATCTGTTACAGGAGCCCAAAGTCTTTGTTTTCTGATCTGTTCTCAACAATGGGATCCTATTCCCATCATATACACATTCACATTCCCTAGGTCATCATATGCACTTGGCCCCGGAGGATCATTTTTCTCATGTCACGTTTAGGTACGCATGCTTATGTTCAATTTTATCAAATAGTTATTATATGTTCTTTATCATCAAATATTGTTCACGTCGGGTATCTGGTTTTCATGTGTGTAGGTACTTGTTCCGCAAGCTTACAACCCCTTCAGCTATATGTTTGACACTGGCATGTAATTATTCCCTCTGTAAATCAATTGCATATCCCAATCATACCCTCTGACATTTACCTTTAGGGTCCTTGCATCCGGCTCTAAATTACATTTACCTCTGCTCCATTTGGATACTATCACCTGGTAGCACTCTCCCCCACATGAGTTGTCCCCTTCATAGTTCCCCTTGGCAACTTGACACTCATGCTGATTTCACCCCCTAGGGATGGGAGTCCCAATAGTCTTGTGCATTTCCGAGAATGAACCCCATACTTCTTCTCATCATATTGCTAACTTTCCCAATGGACTCCCAGGTCATATCATCTCGGTTATGTTGATTGCACCTCCACGGTTTACTTATCCTTCCATCTCATCCACCCTCAGTTTGCCCATCTGTAGATTGTCCTCCATCCATTTACCTAATACAGAAACCCACCCATGGGGCCCCCACCCTCCACCAGTTTTCTTTCACAAACTTGTGCCTTAACAAGCCAAGCCATCTTTCACTGGGGCACTTGTTTCTGTATCTGTATACTCAACCCAAATTATTCTTTATTTCTTGGTAATTGTAAAAGGTCTTTGTTTCCAGCATATACTGAGCTTTTTCGTCATCACCCTTGATGGCCTTTTTTTTTCCTCACAAAGCAACCCATGTCGTCGTTGGTTGGGGCATCTACTCTCTTTTCATATCGACATCGTTCCCAAACCTCGAGTATCCCAAGTGTATATACCCATGATCTCTAAGTTTGTCCACTTTGTTAACCTCTGGCACAATTTAACGCCATATCTAGTCATCCCCCTGACACTAGATCCAATTTTACGGTTGTTGCCAATCATCCTTCAAAATTCCCCAACCAAGGGCAGTCTTGATTCTCCTAGAATCTTGACTTCGCTCATTATACCTGTCAGTACCTGATATCATCTTAGTGGATTTCATGAAGTCCTCTGCTTCTTGGATTTGTGTCTCCCTTCCCGTCGACATCAGCACAGTTTCCAGAAGGGAGACAATATCTTGACTCTCATTACCTTTACAATGAGGAGTCTCAGACGACACAAAGAGAATCATCGTTTCTCTTTGATTCCGTTGACCCCCATAACATTCGACTTCAACAAGCTCTCATGTTACGTAGGGTCTTACTATGCGACTATTGCAATTGTTTCATACCAGCCGAAGACCTCTGAATTCGTTAGGCCATCAATGCCTATGAGTCATCGACAATTCTTACAGTCGTCCTTGCCTCACTTCAGATTCCATTCACAATCCAGAATTGTCATCTGTCGTTATAAACCGCCCCCGAGGGTGCTACAATTATCTACAGCAACATACATCTTCAGTTACAGTCTGACATTTTGGTTTCATGACACGAGCATGGGGCATGCCCGCCTCGTTTGTACACAGATTTTATTTTTTCTCCCTAGAGAAAGGTTTGGGTCCCACAGTTTTCCCTCTCCCTCTGGTAGATCGCTCTTGCAATTCCTCTCTTCACTCTTCCTTACAATGGCACTCTCAGCAAAAGAAACATTAATGTATTTCGGCTATACATATGCTCCTAACCTCACACATCAGGGGGTATTTGTTATCATTGAAAAATCGTCCGCAACATTGCACACAAATGGTTAAAGAAAAACATCAATGCCAACAACAATTAGTCCACCTACATTCATCCAGAAGGCAAAAAACTATGTAATTGAGGTAAAAAATCAAAGTGCCCAAAATCACCAAAGGGAGCACGCACAAAGCGCATAGGCTAACACAGGCCTCAACGTGCTCTATGCACAAAATGCATGACTGTGTATGATAAAAGTCACACACTTCTATGAACGACGCATTTATGGATCTTGTCAGCCCCTCAACCACTTCTGGTCCGACCCCCAACACGATTTGACACTCATATCTAAGTGAAATCTAGCTTGGGGGTTGATCAAGGGCTAGAGGATGCCTTAAAAGGCCCCTTGTTCACACTATGAACCAATTACATTTTGCCATGTATGAATGTTATAAATAAGAGCCATGGGTGTGATAAGAAACCAAGATCTTCAAGGTATTGTTATGCTGCAAGATTTCTTCCTTGAGAATCCTCTTTTCTCTTTGAAGCCTTCAAGCACCATTGCAATAGGCCATTCCACTCACCTCTTGAGGGAACATGCATTGTTTTTCTTCACCATTTTCCATTTCTTCTATTGTAAAGAGAAGAACTCTCAATTAGGGAACTCAAGAGCCCTCCCAAGGAGGAAGAGGGGACTCATAAGTCCATGCCTTTATCTACGGTGTTTTGTTTACTAATCTATTGATCCATTGGTAGCATTATGTTGGTCATTATTTGATTTTCATGGTTCTAAGTTTTTGAAGCTTCCTAACATTTATTTCTTAGTTGTTTTAGTTTTATTTCTTTGTTTTCATATGTGTTTGGCTTATCTAACCCACTCACAAACTTATGTCTTGTCTAGTAGGCTTATCTAGACATGCAAGTGTTGTTGTTTTGCTCGCCCAAGTGACAAAACCAACACAACACAAAGAACCCATAAAATATCTTCTTTGCTTGAGGAATGGGGGGTTAGTGGTGGTCTTGCTATGAACCCAAGGAGAGAGGTAAAAGGGTTAGGATGGGGGAGGATATCTTTTATATATCAGGCACAAGAAAAGGAAACATCCAATTTTTGGTCTGGTAAACAAACTATACTATTAAGGGTACTTAGGGAAAATGACCTTGTTGATGATGGTTGTCCATGATTTGCTTATCCCTTAACTGTAGAGGTTTGGGAAGATCCTCTAAGAATCTTACATTGAAGAGACTTGTTGAAGTTCATAAACTTGGTATTATTTTGTTGCGGGAGAATTTGGGTGATGGTGGGAAATTGGTTTTAGAATTGGGGAAATACTTGCAGGATGGGTGTTCTCCTTCTTGGATGTTAGTGGTTGTTTGGGAGGGTTAATTATGGGATGTATTTATATTCTTTTTACAACATTAATTCTTAGTTTGTGGTTTCAAGTCTAGTTATTGTACTTTATTTGCCAGAGGTTGCCAAAGAGTTCATAGTGCTGAATTTGTATGGGCCTTATGCCGAGAGGGTGGATTGCTGGGAAAAGTTGCTTAGGATGGATCTCCTTAATCAAAATAATCTTATTTTAGGATGTGACTTAAATTTCTTTTTGGGGAGAGAAAAAATATTGGACCAAGCTACTTAGGTTGATCCCTTAACTGATTTTTTTATTCAAAGATTGGAGGATAGTGGGCTACTTGATGTTGGGTACGTGTTATAGTCTTTGCACGAGTAGTAGTGTCTACGTTGCGTCGGGCGTGCAGGGAGGTTTGGGGGGGGTGTAGGGGTTCAGGGGCAATGCCCCCGAGAAAAAAAAAAATTCCTCAGGAACATGTCACATTTTGCCTCGATTTTCGTATCCATTGTTGGGCGGTTTTTCGGCACATGGTTTTTGCCGATGGTTTTCTATTTCCGGTTAAGGAATTAGGGTTGTTGAATAATCCAGATATTTATTGGGTTAGGGTTTTGGATGTCGTTGGATCCTATATTTATATTTTATTGTAAACAATGTATCACCATGAATGAATATAGAATATGTTGGTTTTCCCGATTTGGGTTTCTAGGGGAAAAATCTCTGTGTAATGTTTGTATTTGCCATTGTATATTTTTTGTTCTTTTACTAAAAATTTGTTTGCAGTAAATATTGTACAAGGTTAAAATATAAATTTGGTATCAGAGCTTTGTTGGCTTTAGGGGGACGCCTTTGTGGTCAAGGGTTTGGCTCGGGACTGTGAAAAGCCTTGTTACAGTGGGAGATTTGTGGTATTGATTTTTCAGGTGAAAAGAAATGGCTAGCAATTAAAAAATGGAGATCGAGAAGTTTAATGGGAAAAGTTTTGAGTTGTGGAAGCTTAAAATGGAAGATTTGTTAGTGGACAGGGATCAATGGATCACGATAGATCCAGGTACTGCACCTATAGGAACCTCAACATATGACTGGAAAAAGTTGGATTGGAAGGCGAAGAGCACAATCCGACTGTGTCTCTCAGATTTAGTATTATTGAATGTGTCAGAGGAAGCTACAACCAAGGATTTATGGGATAAGTTGGGGAAGTTGTATCAGTCTAAGTCCCTAGTAAATAAATTGTTCCTTAGAAAGGAGTTTCATAACCTGAGGATGAGAGATGAAGACTCGGTGGCAGAGCATTTGAACGCCTTCAATAATGTGGTAAGTCAGTTAGTATCTCTTGAGATTGAAGTTTCAGATGAAGATAAGTGTATCAGTTTATTATGTTCTTTACCAGACTCGTGGGATAGTCTGGTTGTGGCCATAGGTAGTAATACAACTGCCTTGAAGTTTGATGAAGTGGTATCATCCTTGTTGTCAGAGGAGATGAGACAGGAGAATATGAAAGGACAGAGCACAAACACATTATTTGCAAGAGGACGCTCCTAGGAAAGAAATAGATCTAAGTTCTCAAGTGGGAGATCTAGGTCTAAGGGTAGATCTAAATCTCTCAGAAATTTTATGAAGGTGTGTTGGAGATGTGGAAAAGAAGGGCACTACAAGAAGCAGTGCAGATCCAAAGTTGAGAAAAAGAAGGGATCTGAAGAATCTCCTTCTACAGAAGAAAATACCTCCAAGGAAGAAGGAGGGGATGTGTACTTGGATTCTTCAAGCACACATGCAGATCATGAGGCATGGTTGGTTGACTCAGGTGCATCCTTTCATATGACTCCCCACAGGGAGTGGTTCTATGAATATGAAAGGTATGATGGAGGTAATGTTTTCCTAGGTGATGACTCAACAACCAGAATCATAGGTCAAGAAAAAGTCAAGTTGAGGATCATAGATGGAAGGATCAGAACACCACCTGGTGTTCTGCACATCCTAGGATTGAACATAAATTTGATTTTTATAAGCAAAATTGACGATGGAGGGGTAAAAAAAATATTTGAAAAGGAAACATGTAGGATGGTTCAAGGAGCAATGGTGTTGTTGAAGGGAGTTTGGTTTGGAACTCTATATAAGATGCAAGGAAGCACTATTAATGATGGGTGTAATAGTTCCATTGTTTATGGTATTGGAGTTGAAGTAGAAAGAAATCCTACAGTCTCTGGAGAAAAGGTTATATTGTGGTATCAAAGACTGGGGCATATCGAAGAGAAGGGTCTTCGACTACTACATGGTAAAGGTATGGTTGAAGGTATGTCTAATTGCTATATGGATTTTGATTTCTGTGAACATTGTGTATATGGGAAGTAGAATTGGGTAAGATTCCCCTCTGGTGCAACGAGGGCAGAAGGAATTTTACAGCTAGTTCACAGTGATGTTTTTGGACCTGTGTTGGTCCCATCATTGGGAAAATATGTGTACTATGTCTCATTTATAGATGACTTCTCAAGGAATACTTGGATATATTTCCTCATGAATAAATCTGAAGTCTTTGTCAGGTTTAAAGAGTTTAAGGCTCTTGTTGAGAATCAAACTGAGAAAAGAATTAAGGCGTTGAGGACAAATAATGGCGGAGAGTTATGCGGGAATGAATTTGAATAATTTTGCAAGAGGTGTGGTATAGCAAGGCAGAAGACTACTCCATATACACCTCAACAGAATGGAGTTGTAGAAAGGATGAACACGACGCTGATGGTAAAAGCAAGGTGCATGCTCAGTGGTGTCGGGTTAGGGCAAGAATTATGGGTAGAGGCAGTGGGTACGGCATGTTACCTGGTCAACAGATCACCCTAATCAACATTGGATGACAAGACTCCACAAGAGGTATGGACTGGTAAGAAACCTTCTCTCACACATCTCAAGGTATTTGGATGTGAGGCATATGCTCATGTTCCAAAGGAAAACATGAGTAAGCTAGATAAGAAGGCTAAAATGTGTATCTTTATTGGGTATAAATATGGTCTCAAAGGTTATAAGCTTTGGAACCCAGAAACTAAGAAGGTAGTGTATAACCGAGATGTGGTATTTAGAGAAATGAAGGATGTTGTTAAACACGAATTCCTATCAAGTAAGGAATAACCAGAGAAAATAGAGTTTGATTTAAAGGATGATGAATCAGACTCTACAAAAGAACGAGAATCATAAGAAAAATATCATCATACTCCAGTATTTAGGAGATCGGTTCGAGAAACAAGGCTACCAGAAAGGTATACTCCATCTGATTTCTGTTCAAATTTCGCTTTGTCTATTATTGATGATGATCCTAGAACTGTCAAGGAGGCAGTGGATTCAGAGGATGGAAAGCTCTAGAAAAAGGCCATGGTTGAATAAATGACATCCTTGGATAAGAATGAGGCTTGGGATCTAGTGGAGTTGCTGGCTGGAAGAAATCCCATTGGAAGCAAATGAGTATTTAAAAGGAAGTTGAATGCAAAAGGAAAAGTGGAGAAAGACAAAGCTCGGTTAGTAGCAAAGGGTTATTCTTAGGTTGAGGGAATTGATTTTGATGAGATTTTTTCTCTTGTTTCCAAGTTAACTTCTATAATATTTATGTTATATATTGTTGCTGCATTTGATTTTGAAGTAGAACAAATGGATGTGAAGACAACATTCCTACATGGGGATCTGGAAGAAGAAATCTATATGAAGCAGCCAAAAGGATTTGTTGTGAAGGGAAAGAAGGAGTTGGTATGCAAGCTGAAAAAGTCCTTGTATGGTTTGAAACAATCACCAAGGATGTGGTATCAAAAATTTGATACTTATATGTTGGGACTTGGCTTCACAAGAAGCAGAGAGGATCATTATGTGTATTTTAAATTAATGGTGATCATTTGATTTATTTGGTCTTGTATGTGGATGACATGTTGTTGATAGGAAACAACAAGGATATTATCTAGGATTTGAAAACTCAGTTGTCCTCTAAATTTGACATGAAGGATCTCAGTGCTTCAAATTTCATTTTGGGCATGGAAATTAAAAGAGATAAAAAAAAGAGGAAACTTTGGTTAAATCAGAGAAAATATGTCGAGACAATATTGCAGAGGTTTAATATGCAGGAATGTAAACCGATCAAGGTTCGTATTCCTATTGGTGTAAAGTTATCTGCAGATCAGTTTCCCAAGACATAGGAAGAGGAGGAGGACATGTCTCGTGTTCCATATGTGAGTGTAGTTGGCAGTTTGATGTATGCAATGGTCTGTACTAGACCGGACATTGCACATGTAGTGGGAGTTTTGAGTAGGTATATGTCAAAACTATGGAAGGAGCATTGGACGACAATAAAAAGGGTTTTCATGTATTTGCATGGCACTGTTAGCTATAGATTGTGCTACCAAGGAAGACCAGGATTGGACAGAGTGTTCGATATACATGGATTTGTGGATGCAAACTGGGTTGGGGATCTAGATCGTAGGAGATCTACAAGTGGGTATGTGTTTAACCTATTTGGAGGAGAAATAAGTTGGATGATCAAAAGACAGGTTGTAGTGGCATTTTCAACTACAAAAGTTGAATACATGGAAACCACTCATGCAAGTAAGGAAGAAGTATGGTTGCAAATATTGTGTTCAGGTATTGGGTTGGTACAACAAGCTGTAAGGATAGATTGTGACAGTCAGAGTGCAATTTTTCTGGCGAAGAACCCAACTTATCATTCAAAGAAAAAACATGTTGATATTCAATATCACTTTGTGAGAGACATGGTTGAAGAAATGAAAGTGTTTTGATGAAGGTGGACACTTTGAAGAATGTTGCAGATTCATTAACAAAATCTGTGAGCATTGAGAATTTCTCTTGGTCTAGAGGATCCATGGGCATTGTTGCCCTGGATTGTTAACTATGTAACCCTGTAACCCCATGTATGCAAAGAAAACAACAAGTGGGAGAATGTTGGGTATATGTTATAGTCTTTGCATGAGTAGTAGTGTCTACATTGCGTCGGGGTTCCGGGGCAGTGCCCTCGAGAAAAAAAAATGCCTCAAGAAAAGTGTCACATTTTTGCCTCAATTTTTCATGTCCATTGTTGGGTGGTTTTTTGGTACATGGCTTTTGTCGTTGGTTTTCTATTTCTGATTAAGGAATTAGGGTTGTTGACTAATCCAGGTCATTGGGTTAGGGTTTTGGATGTCGTTGGATCATATATGTATATTGTATTGTAAACGATGTATCACCATGAATGAATATAGAATATGTTGGTTTTCCTGGTTTGGGTTTCCAGGGGAAAAATCTCTGTAAAATGTTTGTATTTGCCATTGTATCTTTTTTGTTCTTTTATTGAAAATTTGTTTGCAGTAAATATTGTACAAGGTTAAATCTACACTTGATGTAGAGCTATTAAACCTTGTCCTACTTGGAGGAACAAGTGGGTAGGTGTCGATACGATTGCATAGAGACTTGAATTTTTTTTATATTTGAAGGACTTCTTAATGACCATTTCATGGTCATGTAGTGAGTTGGCTTGGGTGGTGAGTCATATCACTTTCCCATCTTTTTGGAAATGGCCAAGATAGGAAATAAGCCTCCTGGTCCCTTCAAATATAACCCTTCTTGGTTTGAAGAAGAATACTTTGTTACCTTGATAAAGGATAGTCGATCTCCCTTTGATGAGACTATAGTTGAATCAAACTCACTACAGTTTGCGGAAAATCTTAAAAAGACAAAACAAGTAAATGTCTCCTAGGATCACGAGAACAAATTGAAGGAGAATAAGAAGTTGAATGAGGTGGAGACCCAATTATAATTGATGTATACCTAAGATTTGGCTGTTTTTTCTTCCAATGATGTTAAAAGGGAGATTATTTCTCTTCAGGAAATAATGAGGAAATTGTTAGAGGATAGAGAGGCGGCTTGGAGGTTAAAAAGCAGAGTCACATGGCTGCAAAAGGCTGACAAAAATACCAAGTTTCTCCGCTAAGTTACAAGCGATTGGAAAAAAGTCAATAATGTTTGAAAGTTGAGGAATATAAATGGTGAGGATGCTACTAGCTTTGAAGACTTAGTTGAACTTGGGATAGAAGATTTTGAAGGGGTCTATAAAGATGACAATAGGGTGAACATTGCATGAATAGTTCACACGACTTACTTTTTTCCAAGCCTTGTTTTGGATGCGGATAATGGAAGATTGATGGATGAGGTAACAAAGGACGAGCTAGAGGAATTTCTCCATAGATCCAAAAAGGACTAAATTCGTGGTCCAAATGGATGGCTAGGTGAATTCTTTCTTGGGTTTTATGAGATAATTGGTGCAAACTTATTGAGGGTTGTAGAGGAATCAAGGGTCAATGGGAGGATGCTAGCAACTTTCAACACAACCTTTATTGCCTTAATACCAAAATTTGATAATCCTCTATGTTTTGAAGAATAGAAGCCTTTTAGAGGTGGTAGGTGTGGGGCATATCCTCATTGATCTCGAAGTAAAAATTGAGTTAACCTACGCATGGGGACTATGAACCTCCTCCGATAATCAAGCTAAGGCATATGCTTTACTACAAGATTTGTGCATGAATTTAGACTCTCGAATTAAATCTCTTACAATGATAGGAGTCTCAAGAACAACCATAAAGTTGATACCCGTGAAATCCCCCACAGTAAATTACAATTTTACTACCACATTGGCTTGAGCTCAAGAGGAAGTCAAAAGCTTTCAAACGATCTTCATCTATCAAGTCTTAATGGAAAACAATCAATAAGAAAATTCTCTTGCAAATAAAGCCACTACCTTAAAAGTGGGGGAGCTAAGGACTATTGGTTCAAAAATCTACCAAGTCATACCATAATCAAACTCTATGCACTCAATAATAAGCATCGTCACATTAACAATCCACATGTCAATCACACGCCTACCTCGATACAAATGCAAGGCAATAAAAATGAAGAGACTTGAGCTCCCCCCTTGCATGCTTGAGCTCATGGTTAAATGGGGATTTGAACTCTTGGCCAAATTATATCACATGCAAGGTGGGACTATGGAAACCTATCAAGCAAGGCATCAAAGGGGATGTGGAAAGTTGTCTCACTTATTCAACCACTGCTTGGTCGATATTATTATTGTTTAGAGATTAGTAACAATAATTCTCGATCTGGTGAATTTGAGGTATGAAGGAGATTTAGTGGGGTTGTTTGTTATGAGTTTTATTGGTATATGGGAGATTTTATCTTTACAAATTTTATTTGAATTGGATCCTTTCTTCCCTAGTTTGTGTTGCTTCATCTCAATAAAGTAATCACACTTAAATTGTAGGGACTATATCTTTGGTTATTCCATCTTTTTGTTCAGGATATTCAAGTTTTTTTGTTCTCGTAACTTGACATTTGGGAACACTTTTAGTGGAGATTTTATGGATAGGATAGTTCCCCCTGTTTCAAGAATCGAATTCACCCTTCGTCCTTGGTGTTGGTTTTTCTTATGTGGTTTGGTGTTGGATCTTGAACGCTTTGCTAATCATTTTAGGGAAGTCCTAGGAGTGGTTTGATATGTCTGTTGGCTTGTTTGATTCCATTTTTTGGCTTTGGTCTAGTTCTCTGGTTTTGGATTAGTGTTAATGGATTTAAGAAAGGTGCAATAAATTAGGAGAATTCTATAATCTCATGAAGAAATGATCCAATGTAATAGAACATCTATGTTTTTTGTCACCTCAAAAGTCCTTGACAATGAACATCGATCCATTTCTCAATTTGCTTCCATTGTGGATACATTAGTACAACATAAACAACAATTTTCCACCCTTGAAGATGAATGCATCATGTGTAATGAATTTGGTAGTCAACCTGCACAAAGATGCTCATTCAGGGGCATATGACTAGAGAATGTATGTGAATCAAGGACAAGGGGAGTTAAAGGAAGAGGATATTGTGCACTAGTTGATCAAGGACATGGAGATTGGGAACTAGGACTTTGTCCCAACCAACATAGGCCTAGAAGAGGCCACCAACCATCAAATTTTATGTTAAGTTCATGTCTTTTAAAGTTATTAAAATATTATGCATTTACTATAGAATCACTAGTAGCAACAAGCAGTGGGGAATTTTGTCAATTGATATATGTAAGTTTTGTATTTTGCATGCAAGGAACTGTTCATTTTGCTTGAAATTTGTGGAAAAACAATATGATGTCATGGTGATGTCTAGCATAGCTACAACTTTTTGATAATACAAATTCCCTAGTTTCGTTTAAAAAATAAAAAGAAAAAAAGAATACATGTCTATCTCCTTTTGTAGCTGTGTCTATAAAATAATTGCCAAGGTAATTGCATTGAGGGTGAAAGACATCCTCTCAAAATCGATATCAGAAAAAGCAATTTGGTTTTCCCTTAGGTTGACATATCCATGAGCTGATTTGTGTCACGCAAGAGGGATTGCATTTGGTCAAAACCAAGAAGAAGTTTACTATGGTACTCAAAGTAGATCTCACAAAAGCTTATGGCAGGGTTAACTGGAACTATTTGAGGTTTATGATGATTCATATAGGGGTCTGTGTATAGTTTGTAACTCGGGCAATGAATTATGTCTCCTTTATTTCATTATCTATCTTGATTAATGGTTCACCTACAGGTCCATTTTTCAGCCCAAGTAGAGAACTATGATAAAGATATCTATTATTGCCTCTACTATTTCTTATTATGGCATAAGGTTTAAGTAAGGCTTTGATTGTTAGGAACTGTTATTGCTAGAAGTTGCACCTAGACTGCTATAGGGTCAAGCCTAGCACATCTTAGTTATTGCAATGGTTTTTATGAATAAATGTATATGTTTTTTTGAAAAGGTTGGAGGTTTCAGCAGTAAATGAAGAAAGAGAATATCAATCTCTGATTGTAAAAAAGTGTTGATCCCACTTACTTAGTCAATGGTAGTCAATTTAATAAAGTAGATAAAACCATAAGATGAAATAAATATGCAAGTGTCCAATCTATTCACTCACATAGGAAGATTCCTGATCCTAAATGTCATTCAAAAACAGAGAATAAGGTACTTAAAAACAAGTCTTGGAATGGGAAAGAAAACAATGAAATCTTCACTGCCTTATCAACATAACAAGATGATTTCAATGCATTGCAAAGATAACATGTTTTACAAGTAAGAAAAGGAAGAATGAGATTAGAGGAGAAAATCTGCTCATCAAAAGGATTGTAGCATTGAGTGCAAAATGAAATAGTCCATGCTTTACAATCATAAAAGAGAATCCTAGTCCAGCATTCCCTGGTCTCTCATGAACCCTCTCGGGCCTTCCCCCCCTTTAAAGTTACAAAATGTTGTTTTAAATAGCAAGATACAATGAACAGATTTTTCATATCTGATGGGAAATAATCATAACAATGAACTAAAAATAAAAACAATCTATGATATTATGCAAGAAATCTAGGACAACTTAAGTCAAATGCCTCGTCATTTGTGTCCTTAAAATCTGGAGATGTGGAACTAATTGATTTACCACTGAAAATATGGAGATGATATCTCTGATTGCCATCTTCCCTGCCACCTGGTTGTCAACTATACCTAGGAGATTTGTATAATCTGCTTCCCTGGCTACCATCTGTTCATTAAATTTGTTGGAATTTGAATCAAATCCTTTCATGCCTTTATGCTTTCTGTCAACAAGATCTTCCAGCTGTCATGTTGATCCCGAGTTTCTTAATGAGGGTATTTTGGGAATGTCAATTCTCAATGAACTGTGAATTATTACGAGATTGTTACCTACACTCGAATCTGGAATGAATTGCACAACTCATGCCCTGGAATCTAGGGTTGATCTTTGACTGATGATCGACACACCTTGAAATATGGAACTGTTAGCTGAATATGTTGCTTTAAAATCTAGAACATATCTAACATTAATCTTCCTTCATCAAATTGGAGCTACTTGATTTTTACCTCGAGTAATGGAACGGATTTTCTAATAGAATTTGGATAAGATTTTCTGAAGCGTTGGGGGAAGCCAGAGGCTCCTGGAGAGCTAAAAGAGATCGATAGTCATGTATCTACCAATCAATGTCGTCTCCACTAACCTTAAAAGCCTTCAAATGAGACTCGAAATGTGCCAAATATTTATCCCTGCAACATTGATTCCCTGATCCTGTCCATTTGGCTCAACATATGGAAATCTGAAAATGTCAAGATTTGGTAGTTATGCTCTCGAATCTCATCAACAATTCACTCCGATCCATCAGCCACCAAATAATCCAATACAGTCAGTGCCTTGTAAACATGACACTATTTTCTACTAGTATCAACTATATTTTTCCTGAGAACACCCATAACCAACGAGGATTCATTAAAAATTTTGTAGCCTGACCAATTTCCTCCATAAGTGACCCATGTGGATCCCAAGGTTCATTGCTTGTTGCATCGAGAACCTTCTGTTCAATTTCAGGAACGCTGAGAACCTTCAATACGCCTTTGGAGAATTCATGCAAGATCGCTTCCTTCTCATAGGTATGGCCACTTGAAATGAG
The DNA here is from genome assembly GCA_009831015.1 of Picea engelmannii. Taxonomy (NCBI): domain Eukaryota; kingdom Viridiplantae; phylum Streptophyta; class Pinopsida; order Pinales; family Pinaceae; genus Picea; species Picea engelmannii. The sequence continues at coordinate 233,475 of ML777159.1, forward strand.
AACTGGATCATCCATCACTTTACTTGTCAGATGACACTTGAATTTCACGAGACCTGCTAACTTCTATGGGCGTGTTCTTTGTTTTGGCGTGCATTTTCGAAGTAAAATATGGAAGAATGCAAAAGGGATTAATCTCTGCAAAATGCCTCTGGCTCTAGCTTCTTGTACGGAAGCAAGAGCTCGTTCTTCATCCAATTTGTTCAATAATCCCTCCAAATGAAACATTCGACCTCCTACATAATACAGATAAAGAGAAAGAAAAAGGGCATCGTTTCCATGGCTGCAAACCTGTTTATACTGTTAAACATCCACGGGTTAAAAACTCAGGGTCTGACATCTATTAGCAATGCTTTTCTCTAATATTTGAAAACACTTACAATGAAAAATGCAGGTCTGGCATTTACACTGAAACGTGATGTTGAAAAACCCGAGTAATTGTTTTATCAAAACTATGCATTCGCAGAGCTTTGACATCTGGGCGATGGTTGGAGACCTGACATTGTCGACACCTTTGATACAAGTGGCATAAATATTGTGCTTGAGCTAGTGTCTTGGCTTAACTTGCAATTGTGTTTTATTTCTCTTTGTAGCAATAACCCCACCTGCAAGAGGATAAGGGTGTTTCAATTGTTCATATATGTCAATACTCCCAATGCAATTCGTTGACTTGTGTTGCATGTATTTACTAACTCGTGTCTTGTATGACTGCAGGTGTGTGGTTTCGAGGACTGGAGATTATCCTTCTGGTGCAACCAAATTTTGGTGAAATTTATAATAAAACCAACCTTGCGCAAAGGCCAATGAAACCCGAAAAACAATTTGGCAAACATTTAATAAAAATTAGCCTTTAAAGGCCAAATTATCTCAATCAAGGAATCATAGCCATACGTCAAGGGTGTATAGAATAATAACTTCCAACCTTCCTGTACCTCCTCTAATGAGGCGAGTTAAAAGTTCAGCACTATTTATAACATATGCAATACCGGTGCTTTGGAACAACACTTTTCAGTGCTACAGGAATAACCCCATTCCTGCAACGAGGAGAAAATTGAATATTTAGTATCTGGATACTAACAGGAACCAAATATCAATATAGCATAGAAAACCCTCAGAATAAGTACTCAACGCCTTGGAAAAGAGATAAATTGAGATAATAAGCCTTTTAGAGGGGGAAACCTCCTTATTCCCACATAAATGTTCAATTACAAGATGATTTCAAATGAAAATGTCTCCTTGGTATATATAGGAGACTAGGAGGTATAATTACAACTAATGGATTAAAACCGACATAAATAAAATAACATTACTAATGTAATATGCCCCAATTAAGGGGTATTGAGCCACTATTTAGGGCTTAACATGCCCCTCCCCTTGAGACAAGTGTTGTCTGCAACACTTGAGTAACTCTGGATGCTTCTGTATAAAAGACTCATCTTCCCAAGTGTAATCTTCAGCCGGTAGTTTCCTCCATTTAATGAGATACTTTGAAATGGATCTATTCCTCGGTTGGCGAATTCTTGTGTCAGTGATGGATTTAGGCTCCAATATGATTTTTCCTTCCTCGTCAAGTTCTGGCAATATAGTTTGAACTGGGATCTTGTCACCTATAACCTTCTTTAAGCATGAAACATGGAATACTAGGTGTACTCATGAAGATGCAGGCAAATCCAATTTGTATGCCATAGTACCAATCTTTTGCAACACCTTATAAGTGCCATAGTACTTTGGTGATAATTTATTATCCTTCTTGGCTTGCTTGAGGGACATCTGTTTGTATGGTTGTAGTCTTAGAAACACCCAATCCCCTAGTTCAAAACTTCTTTCACTACGATGTTGATTTGCTTATTGTTTCATGCGATTTTGTGCCATGGTCAGGTTGTCCTTTAACATTTGGAGAACTTGTTGTTGATGCTCGATGTGATCTTCCACTACTTGAACCTTAGATTTTTCTTTTAGAGAAGAAGTGATGGAAGGAGGGTGGTATCCATAGAGTGCCATAAATGGTGTCATTTTTGTTGCAGTATGAAAGGA
>ML777159.1:238588-255393 GCA_009831015.1 Picea engelmannii
ACAAATTGATTGGGTTCTAAATATAAAGAAGCAATTCGTACATTTTGTGCATGTGGCACATTATGTAGATCAAAGAATTGCTCCATCTGAAGTATCCATGTGATAGGGTCCTTGCCATCAAACTTCCTCATATCGATCTTAGGAACGTGGCTAGTCTTTAACCCAAATTTGGAGTTTCTCCATTCTTGATTCACCTTCCTTGTGTCCTCATCATGAATTTCATGGGATACATTTTCACTTTCAGGTTCCTCTCTATTACGAAATTTTTCAATCCTTCCATGATCTCCTCTTTTAAACCATCCATCTTAGTATTTATTGCCTCCAACTTAACTTCCATCTCTTGTAGTTCATCTTTTGTTACTGTCTTCTTTTGTAAATCATTTATGTCCCTATGCATTTCTTCACCTTCATCAAGAGTCCAAGTAGGATTGTCTGGAGGCTTATTTGGTGTAGAAGTTCCCTTTTTTGGTGGCATGTTGGCCAAGTATCACTTTATACCTTGATTTTGAGGTGGTTATGATAGACAATCTTCCTTTTATTGTATCTCCAAAATTTTGGCCCTTCTGAGTATGAAATTTTATTTTTGTAGGTATATGATATTTCTTCTCTGTAATGCCACATGTTTGATCAAAATTGGATGTGCCAAGTGGAATTTACGGTAACTTCCCCACAACTTGCTGATTGTTTTCCTTTCTAGGAGATGTCACTTGTATAGCGTGCCCCGCACAAAATAATTGATATAAAATTATGAAACTCGTACCAGAACTACTATGATCTATCCACTCTCCAATGCAACTAGTCTCACTCAATTTGGATACTCTAGGAAGAAGTTATGATTGTTTTACTTGGAACACTTGCTTGAGACTAGTCAATAGGACTAGTCAGATACCCTATAATCCACAGGGTGTATCTACAAATTTAAGATGACCTAGAAGTTGAAACTTCTACCACATATACCTTACTAATTTCTATGAATACCCTCCGGAGTTCAGGGTCTAAAATGTTACAGAAAAAAATTTATAGCGAAAATTCCGCAATGATTCAATTCAGGATGATTCCATAACCCTATCTTAGAAAGGTTGTATCTCCGAAAGTATAAGGCCTCAGGAACTGGAATTTTAACCCAACGTACCTTGATCCATCTAATAAATATCCTCCAAGCCGTTCCTTCTGAATCATTGTAGAAACAAGTTATAGAGAAAATGCCAAGGTTTCTCAGATGTAGCAGCGAAACCCCAAGACCTTGAGCTCTGATACCATATGTTAGGAACCAAATATCAATATAGCATAGAAAAATCTTAGAATAAGTACTCAATGCCTTGGAGGTAGAGAAGGAGAGATACTTTGCAAAATTATTCCCATATTAACAAACATATATGCAACATGGATTAAAATAATTGGGTTTTATCATAAAACCCAATGATCATGGAGAAAAGGACTGGGTATGGCTTATTTAAAAAGTTGAGAAGAGACTCTTGATTTGGTGTAACCATTGGTTGTCTCGAGGAGGAAGGTTGATTGGTAAAATAGATGCTAGAAGCCATTCCTATGCATTGGATGACCATTGCCTTTATTCTAAAAGGAAAATTGGATAAATTGAGAAGGTTGTGTTACAAGTTTTTGTTGTCTAGCAATATGGATAAAAGAGGAATTCCACTTGTCAAATGGCAGAGATTAGTAGTCCCAAAGAATTTTGGGGGCTAAAAAGTATTTTCCATTTTGCAATTTCCCTATCGAAAAAAAGTGTTTTGAGGCTTATATTGGGGAAGGGACTCTAGTGTCGGGTGATAGTTTATAAATATATTACTCCTAATTCAATGGAAGATTGGATCAAATCTCCCTCAAAATCTTTTCAAAATGGATATGTCGTTAGGAAGGCCACTATAAAGGCCTTTCCCCTCAAGGTAATTGGATTGCATGGAAGGTGGGAGATGGTCACTATGTTAGATTAGGTGAAGATCCATGGGTCAGATGTGGTGAATCCTTTATCTTGTCAAGAAATTTAATAGGTTCTCTCGGGGAGAAAGGTCTCTTCACTCTGTCTTGGGTAGAAAATACCGACTTGTCCACAATTTGGAGTTGGGAATGGAAGAATATAGAGAGTATGGAGATGTTAAATGATGAAGCATTGCAGTGGAAGGAATACATAGAAAAATTGAAGTCTAGCCATGCCATGATTAGAGAGGTGAAGGATGAATAGATCTAGACAAAGAATCCACACATAGGCATATATTCCCCTAAGCTGGGCTACAAGGTTTTCTTCAATGAAGGTATTAGGGAGGATCGTATCTGGTGGTGGAGGGAGATACGGAAGTGTAAATGCCCATTAAAATCCATATTTTTTACGTGGTTGTCACTCAATAACAAGGTACTTTCTTGGGATAACTTACAAAATGAAACAAAAATGGGCTTGGATGGTGTTCACTTTTCAAAGCAAATGACAAAAATATTAATCACTTGCTCATCTTTTGTTCTTATATACAGAGTTGAAAGGATTAGATGCATTAACAGGTTCAAAGTAACTTTTGGAATGGTGGCACATTAGAAGAATGTCTAAAATATCGGGAAGGGAACTCTTATGTGATGACATATCCTAGGGAGTATGGTTATCCAAAGATTAGGGTTTATTCGAGGATTAACAAATACCTTCCTTGCAATGTGCTTTACAATGAATGGATATTCTTAATAGCTTTGATTAATGTAACCCTGTAAAGAATCCAATAATTCATGTTGAAGAGATGCTAGACAAGCCTAGGGATTGGCTATATTTTGATGGAGTTTCCCAAAGGACGCCATTGTTATGTGGAGTTGGTGGAACAATTCACTTATTGAACCATCAATGGATAAAATTTAAAGTAGGGATAGGTAGAGGCTCAAATAAATTAGTTGCATTGATGGCTCTGAAGCTCACTCTCAAACTAGCCTAGGATCATGGTGCTCAGAGATTTTAGGTAATTGACGACTCACTAGTTGTTATCAAATGGACGAAAGAAGAATACTCGTGTGATAATTTTATCTTGCAACTTATCTTTGATGAAATTATGACTCAAAAAATTGTTCTTCATTCCAACATATTTATAGAGAAAGGAATACACAAGCTTACAGGTTGTCCAAAGAAGGTTTAGCAATGACCCTAGGTCATTGGCAGATATGGGAGGAACCAGATGGCTATAGAATTGGTTGATCTCATCCTATGACTTATTAATGTAATTCTACTATGTGTTTATCTTGATTTTACACGATATTTTATTCAAGTATTATGTTTTCAATCTGTATGTATCAAATAATATATTAATTTTGGTCTTATATGAAGGAGGGAAGTTTTGAATGAACTCTCTTTTATAAGCTTTACTAGCTCTGATAGAGCTTGACATGAGGAACTCTAGGAGAGAATTTTGTCTGACATAGACTGTAATTTTTTTGTAGAAGTTTATGGAATCATTTGCAAGTGAGGTTTATCATTCCTCTCTAGACTCATGCGAATGTTTAATAAGCATATGTTGACTGTAATTTTGTTATATATTAATAAAATTATGATTTTTATTTATTTCCACGGAAAAAAAAAAGTTAGACAACATTTTTATTTAATAATAAAATAATATAAAATATTTGATAAAATATTTTATTTATAATTTAATTTATTTAATAATTGGATAAATCAAAATTAATTTGTCAAGTGGTTGTGTGATGGAGTGTTATCTTCCTCTCCCAAGCTTTATTCCCTTAGGTGACATGACAAATCTTTGAGCTTCTACAGAATCCAACTTACCTTGGGTACCATCCTCGAAATGAGGGGAAGTGCACAATGGGTTTTTCGAGAAATACATTATGTGAACACACACACACACACACACACACACACACACGTGAATATACATGGTAAAGGTATGGTTGAAGGTATGCCCAATTGCTCTCCAGATTTTGATTTATGTGAACATTACTTATATGGGAAGTAGAATCGTGTAAGATTCTCCTCTAGTGCTACGAGGGCTGAGGGAATTTTACAATTGGTGCATAATGATGTGTTTGGACCTATGTTGGTTCCATCACTGGGTAAATTTGTGTATTGTGTCTCATTTATAGATGACTTCTCGAGGAATACATGGATTTATTGCCTCAGGAAGAAATCTAAAGTCTTTGACAAATTCAAAGAGTTCAAGGATATTGTGGAGAATCAGACAAAGAAGAGAATTAAGGTGTTGAGGACGGATAATGGTGGAGAATTATGCGAAAATGAATTCGAAGAATTATGTAAGAAGTGCAGTATAGAAAGGTATAAGACTACTCCATACACACCTCAACATAATGGAGTTGCAGAAAGGATGAACAAGACACTGATGGAAAAAAGCAAGGAACATGCTCAGTGGTATCAGGTTAGGACAAGAATTCTGGGTAAAGGAAGTGGGCACTGCATGTTACCTGGTCAATCAATCACCCTCATCAGCGCTGGATGAGAAGACTCCACATGAGGTATGGACATGTAAGAAAAATTATCTTACACATCTCAAGGTATTTGGTTGTGATGCATATGTTCACATTCCAAAGGAAAACATGAATAAGCTGGATAAAAAGGTTGAAAAGTGCATCTTTATTGGTTATAAAGATGGTTTGAAAGGTTATAAACTTTGGAACCTAGAAACTAAGAAGGTTGTGTATAGCCGAGATGTGGTATTTAGAGAAATCAAAGATGTTGTCAAACATGAAGTCCTACCAAGGGAAGAAGAACCAGAGAAAATAGAGTTTGAATTGAAGGATAATGAATCAGACTCTATAAAAGAACACGAATAAGAAGAAGAAGAGTCTCATACTCCAGTATTGAGGAGATCAGTTTAGGAAAGAAGGAGACCATAAAGGTATACTCCACCTAATTTCCATTTCATTTTTTCTTTGTTTTTTTACTGATGATGATCCTAAAACTGTTAGGGAGGTAGTCGATTTAGAGGATGGCAAATTCTAGAAAAAGGCCATGGTGTAAGAAATGGAAGCATTGGACAAGAATGAGGCTTGTGATCTAGTGGAGTTTCCAACTGGAAGAAATCCCATTGGAAACAAATGGATCTTTAATAAGAAGTTGAATGCAGAAGGCAAAATAGAGAAATACAAAGCTCAGCTAGTAGCAAAAGATTATTCCTAGGTAGAAGGAATTGACTTTGGTGAATTTTTTTCTCCTTATTCCAAGTTAACTTCTATTATATTTATTTTATATGTTGGTGTTACTTTTGATTTTGAAGTAGAATAGATGGATGCGAAGACAACATTCCTACATGGGGATCTGGAAGAATAAATCTACATGAAGCAGCCAAAAGACTTTGTAGTGAAGTGAAAGAAAAAGTTGGTATGCATGCTGAAAATTCCTTGTATGGGTTAAAACAATCACCAAGGATGTGGTAAAAAAAAATAATACTTATATGCTGGGACTTGGCTTCACAAGGAGCAAAGTTGATCACTGTGTGTATTTCAAATTAGTCGGTGATTGTCTTATTTATTTGGTCCTGTATGTGGATGACATGTTGCTGATAGGAAACGACAAGGAGATTATCTAGGGTGTGAAAACTCAGTTTTCCTCTAAATTTGACATGAAGGATCTTGGTGCTGCAAATTTTATTTTGGGCACAAAAATTAAAAGAGATCGGGAAAATAGGAAACTTTGGTTAAATCAGAGGAAATATGTCGAGACAATATTGTAGAGGTTTAATATGCAGGAATGTAAACCAAACAAGGTTCCTATTCCTGTAGGTGTAAAGTTATTTGCAGATCAACGTCCCAAGACACGGGAAGAGGAAGAGTACATGTCTCGTGTTTCGTATGCTAGTGCAGTTGACAATTTGATGTATGCAATGGTCTGTACTAGACTGAACATTGCACATGCAGTAGGAGTTTTGAGCATGTATATGTCAAAACCAGGGAAGGAGCATTTGGAAACAATAAAGATGGTTTTCAGGTATTTTCACGATGCTACTACTTATGGATTATGCTACCAAGGAAGACCAGGATTAGACATACATGGCTTTGTTGATGCAGATTGGGATAGAGATATGGATCGCATAATATATACAAGTGGGTATGTGTTTAACCTGTTTGGAGGAGAAATCAGTTGGATGAGCAAACGACAGTTTGTAGTGGCACTCTCAACTACAAAATATGAATACACGACAACCACTCATGCAAGCAAGGAAGTAGTATGGTTATAGAGATTATGTTTAGGTATTGGGTTTGTACAACAAAATGCAAGGATAGATTGCAATAGTCAGAGTGCAATATTCCTGGAGAAGAAACTGATTTATCATTCAAAGACAAAGCATATTGATGTTCAATATCACTTTGTGAGAGACATGGTTGAAGACAAGGTGTTGTTGATGAAGGTGGACACTTTGAAGAATATTGAAAATTCATTGACAAATTTTGTAAGCACATAGAAGTTCTTCTGGTGTAGATAGACAATGTGCATTACTACCCTATATTGTTGACTATGTAATCCTATGACCCCCTTTATGCAAAGAAAACAACAAGTGGGAGAATGTTGGGTAAGTGTTATATTCTTTGCATGAACAAAACTAGTTTTTGTGTTGCGTTGGGCATGCGGGGTGGGTGGGTGGTGGAGCCCCTGGAAAAGAAAAAATTTGGTGATTTTTTGCCTCCATTTTTAGTGGTTTTCAACAAATGACTTTCATTGATGATTTTCTAATTTTGGTTAAGGAATAAGGGTTGTAGACTAATATGGGTCAATGGATTAGGGGTTTTGGATGCCGCTGGATCCTATATATATTGTATTGTAAACAATGAAGGTAGGATAATATAAGAATTAGAGGTACAACTCTAAACATGTTGTTGGTTTTCTCGGTTTGGGTTTCCAGGGTAAAATCTATGTGTAATGTGTGTGTGTGTGTGCCATTTGTATATTTTTTTCTTTTATTAAGAATCAATTTGCAACAATTAATTATACAAGGTTAAAATCTACAAAAATCCCTTTGATCCCATCTTCAAAATTATTTTCCCCTTCATCTTCCATCTAATATTAACCTTGTCGATCAAATATTTCTTTGAAGGCCATATTCCCATGAATTTACAAATGATTGCATGGTCCTTCATGAATTGTATATAGTCTCAAATATGAGGAGATGTAATATCATATCGAGGGTTTTATCTAGCCTTAACCGAGCACCCATTCTTTAATCTGCTTCCTTGTCTCCCTTCTCATGCTACGTGGTTGACCTATGATTCATTGACCGCCTGGTCTATACCTAGCCCCCCCTTGCCTCTAGCAGGGTCTGGGTAGGTCCACCTATAACTTCCTCGTTAAGGGTCTTCGCCTGATCCACATCATGCGATCCTCCTCCCATCCCCAGTTCATTGTTATCTACCATTGTCGTCATCTTTGCTTACGTGAGAACCCACCCACAAAACCTACAACTGGTCCTAGCACTCACGTAAATCAAGAAAGATTGAGAAAACCCTAGATGCTAACCTACACCACCTGCCATCGTCAAATCCTGGAAGAATCCTTGTTATTGTAGTGTTATATATATATATATATTATTACTATATTTTAAACATAGTTACCAACTTGACGAGAACCCTCGAGAGTTCTCTTTTTTTTAGAGATTGCATTTAATGGTTGTTTTTACCCTCGTTCCAAAAAGTGGTGCTACCTGTAACACCTTTTTCTTTTTTTTTGGGGGGGGGGAGGGTTAAAATTACCACCTTTTTCAACTATGGCATTAACAACATCATAATATTGCCAACAAAAACCTTTAAAATGTTCATTGAATCGAAAAATATATTTTTTGAGGTTAAAAATGCAACTATTTTGAAACTGTGGACTTAACATTTGATACCATTGCACACAAAATCTTAAAATCAACCCCCAAATAAAAAAATTGGTAGTCCTAGTAGCACCCCCCCTCTTTTTTGGGGGTTATAATTACAACTTTTTAAAAATCACGACCTTGAAAATCTATATCCTTGCAACCAAAATCCTAAAATCAATCCTTGAATAAAAAAGAAGTACTATAACTAGCACTATTTTTTTTAGAGCCTAAAATTACAACATTTTCGAAATATGGCCTAAAAGCTTGATACTATTGTTAAATTTCAACAACCTAGCACCCGACAATTTACTTCCTAGAAAACCCTTGCTATAATAAACTTATTAGGCATACTTTACTAAATAAAAGCATGATTGAGTTTTAATGATCTAAATAAATAAATCAACGGAAGCACAACACGAAACCAAACACACTTGCATGTAATTTTCTGGGTAAATACCCCTTGAAAAACCCCTAAGAGACAACCAATACCTTGTTGATTTTATTAATATAAAATATGGGCTCTTATCCTGGGATAATGGCCAACCTGAAGAATAATACAAATCAACAAAATAACCTAGCCTATCACTCTTGGCTACTACTCCTTTGCTGCCCCTTTCTCCTTTCCTTGGACCCTACCCTTGCACACTTGGATGAAAGTCCTTCTTCACCCAATCAATGAGATCCCCTATCTCATTATGTGTGTGTCTCCTCCTCTCACTTAGGATTAATTTTATAATCTTGAGTTTACCATAGATCTCCAATGTGATCAATGGTTGAGATTAGATCTCACCTTCACTTTATGATCTAATAACTAGGATTTAATTTAACTCACTAGTGTCAAATACTTAGAAATTTGACTTAAATTAAAATCCATTAATTACAAAAGTACATTCACTTTAATAATCAATTAATTAAAGTGAATCTCATAAGTCTTGAGAGTCACTAAGGATGATTTCCACATGTTACACACAAAACCGATGTGGAAGTACCTGTCTGATGCTACAAACATCAACACTTCCTCTTAGCGAGGAAGGTACTTCTCGAAGAGACAACTGGAACTAGTTCTCCCTCTGACCCTAGCACAATGTCACACACATCATCCTACATACTGACATCCTTCCAACCCTGACGGTTAGTTTCTCCTTGAACAATGGAAGTCTCAGAATCAATGATGCTACACATTAGTGCCCTGCATTATGGACACTTCTTCAGAGGCCTTCTCTTCCCGCCTATACTCCTAAGATCCTCCTCCCGCTCCTAAGCATCCATCAATGTTAACTCACACCAACTATATCTCTTGAAAAAATTAGAAGGTTCTAACTCCCTCTTCCCATATGAAGATTGACTCCCCACTAGAAGTCTATGAAATATGCTCACCCTTCGGAGCCTCATGCTCCTCATCCTCTATCATTGACATCGATCCATGATCCAAGATCCCCTTGGATCCACCTACAAGATTTCACTGTGAGTTGTATACCTTTCCCTCTCTAACACCAAGAACTCAAGCTGAGTCTATGTCAGATCCCTTCGGTCGAATAAGAATCTGACCATCCTCGAAAAAGATGGCACATCCATTGTCCTCCATTGTAAAAACTGAGAGCAAATTCATTTTAAGCTCTGGAACATACAACACATTTGTCATCTCCAGAGAACCTCCTGAATCCAGCTAGAACCTTATTGTCCCAGTTCCCTCCACACCACACTTGGCATGGGTACTAAGCTCCACATGTAGATCTTAGTTCGTCTCTAACCAACTGGTGAACAACTCATGTGTCCCTGTCATATGACAAGAATCCCCACTATCGACGAACCAAGAACTACCAGAATCTATGCCAGAAAGACAAGAGACTAACAAGAATTCCTTCTTGAACTTCTCAACAAACTCCTCGACTTGAGCTTATGTAGATGCTGCTACTTTATGAGACTTACTCTTCCCTTTCTTTCGTTCTGGACACTGTGAAGCATAATGACCACTCTTATGGCACACAAATCATTTCACTTTGTTGAGATCCTTCTTCTTTCCATCATGTAGAGTTGACTCTCCACCTATATTACTTGGAAAGTGTTTCTCGTACCACAAATCCTTTGATGAATGGGGCCCATGGCTTAGAGAAACCATTCAGGGCTATCCTCACCAACTCCTCATCTATCACGACTTCCCCAACAATTGCCAATTGATAACGTACCTGAGTGATCTTGGTGAGATAACTGGTCACGGTATCTGATCCGATCATCTTGGTGTCTCTAAGATTTTCTCTCAACATCATTTTCATGTTTGTATCACTACTCTGAAAAATATTTGTTAGAACTACAAACATCTCCCTGTATGACTTATTCTCACATATGTGAGGGATCAAATAATCCTTCACCACATCTAAGATGATCCTCCTGGCTTTCATGTCCTTCAACTCATGGGCGGTCAGGTCCTTTGGATCCGTCGATAGGGTCACAATTGTGTTGGAAAAATCCCACAACCCATTCTCCATGAGAACCAATGTGACCCTCACCTACCGAGGTACAAAGTTTGATGCACCCTCCAACCTATCTTCAAACCTCAAACCAGCTGTGACCATCTCCTAATCAAAAAATTACTGGGATATGCAACCTGCTGAAAAATGTGTCTTGTCCTTTAGGCCTATTAAACTAAAGAATTTGTGCTTGGTCCTTCAAGCACAAAAGTGATATTTGGCTGCCCTGATCCCAACCCAGGACTCTCTGCCCAAAATTTGATGTCTGCTGACTAGAATTCCTACCCACTGCATAGACTTGCTTCCCACAACCTTCTATTATTGCTCGAGGCTTATCTAGGCTGCCCAACTTCTTTTGTGGTTGCTTGATGGCCTGCTTGTTTTCCTATGGCTCCTACGGTCTAATGTTTTCCTGTGGCAGTGGCCCTATGACCATTCTCCTCTGCTCTTGAAACTTGTGCCTCTTCCCACACCCTTGACTACTAGCGATTATCGACTCTACCGATGGTTTCCAACTCCTTGAACCTCAACACCCATGCCCACTCATGCCTCTCATTGTCACCTTCTTTTCGGCTTCTCCACACACCAAAACCCATAACCCCTGCCATCTGTAGCTCTCTACTCCCTTTGTCACCCATCCCATGTGGTTGTCCATAGCCCCCGATTCTCTCTCTACTACAGCCTTTGCCCATCCTTTGTTGTGGATTTTTCTTCAATTGTTGTGGCTATTGTTCCAACAATTTCAGCCCGACTGCTTCTTGCTTGCAACTCTTCTCTACCATTAACAACTTCAACCATTGGTTGTACAATCCTTCTGCAGCCCGTGTCGTACTATGTACAATGATCGTATGATGTACCTTTTTTTATTATTATCTCTGCAACTTCAAAAATGATTTTTTGTTGTCCCACAAATATAAAAAATCTCGTTGCTACATGTTATCCCCAATTTTCAGGGATAACTAGGAGATCATGTCTCGAGGCCCACAGGTCCTAGACATGGAGTACAAAGAACATGATTGACCCGAGCATGGCCCACCTTTTCTTCTTCCATCATCTTTATCTAGTTAACAACAACAACATACATCAACATCGGTTTGGTCCTGTATCAAAAGAAGTTCTTGCTTCATGAGGTAATTAGCCCAGGTATCATGGTATGTGTCACATTTAATCGTTAAAACCTTTAAATGTATGCATCTGATTCCTTTTATTTCTAACAACTGCTTGGATCTTACATTTTCCCACTTGACCATGTTTGGGGGGATTGACAAGGTACCCTAACAAGCTTGTATCTGTAGGTTTTGGTTTGTCACTGGGAGGATTTCTGAAAAGCCATCGTCCGCTCCCCTCATAGCACCACTTCTTCATCTTACTTCCCACTCACTTATCCCATTCCCCTTGTCTGAGCATTGGGTTGACCTATTTTCAGGACTGCACCTTACCTCATGGGAAGAAGGGGCTAAAGGCCCATAAGGTAAAAGCAAGCTGGTAAAAGATAAAAGCCTAAGAATAAAACCTCAAGATGCTTCGCCTAGGGATCCCCGAGAAAACAATAAAACAAGACCTAGTCAGAGGATAGGGGGTCTCATCGCGAGCCAGCCTATTAGGACCATGGGTACCTAGCAGTATGACATTGCCACTAGTTGGTTACCATGCCAGGGAAACGACTCTTGGTTGCATGGCCAAGGGAAAGGGGGTCTCATCACGAGCCGACCTTCTCATCTCTGCGAAAGTACTTGTGGGTAACACTATCAGCTCTGGTCACCATTCCAAGGCAGTGTCCCCTGATTAGCTCTTGAATAAAAATAAATAAATAAAAGAATAAAAAGAATAAAGGCAATAATGGGCTTGGAAAAAATGCATCCGTGACAGGTACAACTCGCCTTCTGCAAAGGCACCCACAAGTAACACTTTTGCATCCTTAGCCTTCACTACACCCACATGCTTGGACATCCCCCGACCACATCACCCACTTACATGGCTTGGATGAGGTCTTTTCAGGAACTTTCCTTTTCCTGTGGACACTAGCCCAATAGGACACCTTGTCTCTTTCTTCAGACTTGTATTGCAGGCTTGTGTAATGTCTTTGAGCTATTGATTGATGTATTAGGGATTTTGTGCATATGTTTAATAATATTGATGATGAGATGTGATTGACATTGCTATGATCCCTGTGACTGATGAGCCCATGGAGGGCGTAGCCTTTGATGTGCAAAACCATGCCCAACGGACAGGTACCATTTGGACCAGTACACATGGGGAGATGATCAGTTGGGACCTCCATGGGGTTAAAGAGCCCACCAGATGGATGTTGAGACCCCATCAGGGGGCAGAGATAGGACATAGGTTGATTAGAGACTTTGCATCGGAGAAGAAGAGGACGTTCCACCAGAGGCACCCCGACACAACTAGACCTAGGGGGATTGACCCATCTTCAGTGGGTCATTGGCTCTATATGGCCTAAGACATCACCAGAAGGCTTATGACATCATCATGACTGTGTTGGCATATGGACAGGGCAGTTGGCACACGTGGCATCTTGGAGGAGCCCAAAAAGGGCTAACGTCTTGCTTCAGGAGGCTGCACTTGCCCTAATAGGGGCTAACGTCACCCTAGAAAGGGGTGGCGTCTCACCTTTTTGCTTGATTAGGGTTTAGATTTGACAATGTAATGTAAAAACAATATGATTTGATATTATGGCCTTGTCGACCTTTTTACCTGACCTAAATGTAAAATTAGGTCAAGGTTTTATATAAATGAGGGATTTTAACTCTCATTTTTTCATGATCACTCATTCACTCCATAAGGAGGTCTGAAATTTGCGCCCTATCTTTGGTATTTGGCTGATTAAGTGAGGCACACTTTTTGAAGGAAGACATTTTTGGCATTCTATGGTGTTTCTCTTGAAGGAAGGTGTTACAACTAGGGTTTGCATGGTTATTTCTTGGTGAATTGTAAGTATTTTTCTTCAAAACTTCTTGATTTAATGGTTGTAGTTTAATTTCTTGCATATGTTTATGAATATTGCTGAATCAAAACCCTAGGGGACAAGCACACAAGTAGGTCATTGTCTCATGTCCCCTGAAAGAAGGAGCCTAGCCATAGCTACACTCCTATTTCCTCTTCCTCTTTGCTAGCCGTACTATTTTGAAGCCAAGGAGAGTGAGACGTCCCTAGCCTAGGCTTACTACATGAGGGCTGTACTCTTTCTAGGGTTTGGTGAAAGGCCCTGCTGCAACAACCCCTTATCTCATCAAACCCTCTTGTTTTGCTTATATACATTATTATTAAGCTAGCCATTTTGTCGGGAAGGAGGAGAGAGCACGAGGCCTTGTTGTAGCAACACCAGAGTGAGCCTCTCTCCCCTAGGGTTTTGATTTTGAGGCCTTGGCTTAGAAACACCTCAAAACTCTTCCCTCTAGTCCTTAAAAATTTTACCTCCTTCAACTCTTGCGTCCTTCACTTTTGACTCCATTAAACCCTAAGGCACTCATCTAAAGTCCTCTAACATTGAAGTGAAACATTGATCACAACACTCTCAATTTTTTTTTTGAATTTCAAACCCTAACTACTCTAACCCAAGTTGTTGACGCCATCATTGGTTATTTCATCTTTAAAGCAACAACGTTTGGTTTTAAAAGCAATTGAATGATGGTTTAAGCATTAATTGAATAAAGTGTTGATTGGTCACATTGAATGCTATATTGTTCTAATATTTATTGGTGAAGTATTATAACTTTTCATTGATATTGATAAACATTGACTTCATCAACATTTATTGCCATATTGCTTATATATTTGTCAGATAGTCTTATGAAGTACTAACCCATTGAATAACTTTCACATATCAGTTTGTTGTTGCTTTGTTCCAGGCAGGTACACTTCTTTGGGGGGTTTTGTTTCATTATTGTCCTTTGGCCGGACTATCTGTTTGGGTGGTGACTTGTGAAGGGAGAAACCTTATCTTGGTCTTATTAGCCTTCTACCTCTTCAAAACCCCAGGTCACCGGGGACGTCTCCCCTGGGCCTAACCTCCCTAAAAAGAAAGAACCATCCCATTGTGGTGACATTGGGTGGGATTGGTTCTTGTTATGCCAGTTTGGCCTTCTATCTTATAGCCTTTTATCCTAGCTACAAACTACGCGATAACATTTTGGCGTCCTTTCCGGGGAACACTGAGTCAAACCTTCCTTAGACGACAACTTTTTGGTAAGCCTTGCCTCAGAGACTCTTTTCTTACAAGCTTACCTGGTGACTTCACTAGGGTGTTTTCCCTTTTCTTTGGTAGTTTCGAGTAAACTATCTGGAGACTCATCAAACCAAAAAGAGGTTCAATAATCCTCCTTTATCTTTTAGAAGGAAGCCTCCCAAGACCTCTCCTGTTGTAAAATCACTTTTCAGAAAGAGCCTTCCTTTGAAAACCATGTCTAGTTCAGGGACCACCACTACAATGAACCTAGATAAAAATTAAAGACAATGGTCATCTACTCTTTTCAAACCACTAGACATGTCAGCCATACCAGGCTACCCTAGGAAAATGCTACCCAAGTATGAGAAGTGGTTGCCCAAATTCACTGGTACTAATGCAATCAGTGCCGAAGAGCACATGAGCAACTTTTGGGCGTTTTTTTAGCTTCATCCCATTAGTGATGGTGCTAAATATTTAATCATGAATTTGTTCTCCACTACCCTCTATGATGCTTCAAGGCATTGGTACCTGAGCCTTCCCGATGGTAGCATTAAAACCATGGACAGAATTGAAGAAATCTTTCTCAAAAGATGGAGTATCAAAGAATACCCTAACATGCTCCTCACCCGATTAAATAACCTTTCAAAATATGAAAATGAATCTATTCAGGAGTTCCATACTAGGTTTGAGACCTTGTTGCAAAGGATCCCTGCAAGCCATCATCCAAAAGATGATTACCTCATTCACATCTACACCAGGTCTTTCAATGGCCACTTGGGGTATCTTCTCAAAGATAAAAACCCTCAATCCATTTAGGAATCCCAAGAGCTCACTACTAAAATAGAGGGAAACCTCCTCTCATCCAAGATCGATCTTTTCACTAATCCAAGGGGAAAAATGGACACCAAGCCAAAATTAGTCCACAATACTCAACCCACTTCAGACCTTTGTGCTAGTATAGCCAAGTTGCAAGCCTCTATGGATGGTATCATAAAAAATCAGGAACAAATGATGAGCAGGATAGTCAACTTGGAAAGATCCCAAAGCCAAGCGCCCAGGGTCCCGTACAAAGGGAAATTTCAAAAGGGGAATCAATTCTATAAGCCAAAGAATGAGAAAGAAGTCCCAAACACATTGGCCCCTAAAAACGTGGTGGATGAAAACCCTTGGTGCCTAGAATTCAGTGAAGCACATTGGGAGCATGAGTGTCCTTACAATAATAATGGCCATCAACAAGTGAATAACATGGACCACTTCATGGAAGGTCCTCAAATAAATATCACTGACGCAGAGCATTAGGAAGCCATGAAAGAAGCAACCAGGTCAGCAAGGATGGCGGTAATAAACAACCTAGACCAGGAATCATGAGAGAAGCTAAAGAAACAAGAATTTCAAGTGTACAGAAGAAAGAAGTTGAACAAACCTACTGCTGACCAGACAAAGCCCCCACCTTTGGAAGTACTTCTTCCCAGGACATTCAAGGCTGGGAAGGTTCACCTGAACTTTGAATTTGAAGGGGCACTATCTAAGATGCATGTAAACATTTCCCTAAGAGAAGCCATTAAGGCCCCATCTATCAAGAAACGCTTTGACACTTTCTTTCAAGGATCAGATGAACCCATGGACGCCCCTATCATGCTACAGGCCGATCATTTCAGGGTTCAATACGGAGAAAACCCTCCTTTCTTCATGACTTTAATAATGAAAGAAAAGAGCCTCAACAACTGCATGTTAGATACAGGGGCAGGTGCCAACATAATGTCGTTTAAAGTCATGCAAAAATTAGCGTTTAAAATGACATGCCCGTACAAAAATGTATGTGGTTTCGAATCTAAAGCCATCCCCACACATGGAGTGGTTGAGAATGTGGAAATTTGCCTTAAAGAATACCATGAGAAAGTGATCCACATTGACATTGTGATAGTAGACGTCCCAGATGTGTGGGAGATGTTGTTGTCCAGGAAATTTGCATCAATGTTGGGCGGTACCCTTGAGATGGACCTCTCTTTTATAGAATTCCCTCTAAAAAATGTAACAATTGGTCGTCTCCTAAATGAGCCAGTGAATGAGACCCATGTGCAAGAAGTTAATCCCCCGGTCAAAAGTGACAAGGCACATGATAAGATTGTTGGAAAATGTTTAACAAGTAGCATATGCTTGTCATTGATGGCAAGTACAACAATGAAGATGGCATGGGTGCAGGAAGGAAGAATGTACAAAGGATTGTTGGCATGTTTTATAGGCAGCATAGACTTGTCATTGATGGCAAGTACAGTAGTGGAGATGGTAGGATAAGAAGGATAAAAATCCCTTGGGGATTCAGACGTGAAAGCTCAGGAGGAA
>ML777159.1:255493-268599 GCA_009831015.1 Picea engelmannii
TCTTACTTCCCACTCACTTATCCCATTCCCCTTGTCCGGGCATTGGGTTGACCTATTTTCAGGACTGCACCTTACCTCGTGGGAAGAAGGGGCTAAAGGCCCAGAAGGTAAAAGCAAGCTGGTAAAAGATAAAATCCTAAGAACAAAACCTCGAGATGCTTTGCCCAGGGATCCCTGAGAAAGCAATAAAAGGCTTCTCAACAAGAAACAAGAGGGACCCAAAAAAATAATAAAACAAGACCTAGTCAGAGGATAGGGGGTCTCATCACGAGCCAGCCTATTAGGACCATGGGTACCTAGCAGTATGACATTGCCACCAGCTGGTTACCAAGCCAGGGCAATGACTCTTGGTTGCATGGCCAAGGGAAAGGGGGTCTCATCACAAGCCAACCTTCTCATCTTTGTGAAAGTACTTGTGGGTAACACTGTCAACTCTGGTCACCATGCCAAGGTAGTGTCCCCTGATTAGCTCTTAAATAAAAAAGCAAAAAAGAATAAAGGCAAGAATGGGCTTGGAAAAAATGCATCTGTGACAGGTACAACTCGCCTTCTACAAAGGCACCCACACGTAACACTTTTGCATCCTTAGCCTTCACTACACCCACATGCTTGGACATTCACTGACCACATCACCCACTTACATGGCTTGGATGAGGTCTTTTCGGGAACTTTCCTTTTCCTGTGGACACTAGCCCAATAGGCCACCTTGTCTCTTTCTTCAGACTTGTATTGCAGGCTTGTGTAACATCTTTGAGCTATTGATTGATGTATTAGGGATTTTGTGCATATGTTTAATAATATTGATGATGAGATGTGATTGACATTGCTATGATCCTTGTGACTGATGAGCCCATGGAGGGCGTAGCTTTTGATGTGCAGGACCATGCCCGACGGATAGGTACCATTTGGACCAGTACACATGGAGAGATGATCAGTTGGGACCTCCATGGGGCTGAAGAGCCCACCAGATGGATGTTGAGACCCCATCAGGGGGCAGAGACAAGACATAGGTTGATTAGAGACTTTGCACTGGAGAAGAAGAGGACGTTCCACCAGAGGCACCTCGACACAATTGGACCTAGGGGGATTGACACATCTTCAGTGGGACGTTGGGTCTAGATGGCCTAAGACATCACTAGGAGGCTTATGACATCATCATGAGCATGTTGGCAGATGGACAGGGCAGTTGGCATGTGTGGCAGCTTGGAGGAGCCCAAAAAGGGCTAACGTCTTGCTTCAGGAGGCTGCACTTGCCCTAATAGGGGCTAACGTCACCCTAGAAAGGGGCGATGTCTCACCTTTTTGCTTGATTAGGGTTTAGATTTGACAATTTAATGTAAAAACAATATGATTTGATATTGTGGCCTTGTTGGCCTTTTTACTTGACTTAAATGTAAAATTAGGTCAAGGTTTTGTATAAATGAGGGATTTAAACTCTCATTTTTTCATGATCACTCATTCACTCCATAAGGAGGTCTGAAATTTGCGCCCTATCTTGGGTATTTGGTTGATTAAGTGAGGCACACTTGTTGAAGGAAGACATTTTTGGCATTCTATGGTGTTTCTCTTGAAGGAAGGTGTTACAACTAGGGTTTGCATGCTTATTTCTTGGCGAATTGTAAGTATTTTTCTGCAAAACTTCTTGATTGAATGGTTGTAGTTTAATTTCTTGCATATGTTTATGAATATTGCTGAATCAAAACCCTAGGGGACAAGCACACAAGTATGTCATTGTCTCATGTCCCCTGATAGAGAAATCTTTAGCCATTGTTGAGGAAAGAAGGAGCCTAGCCATATCTACAATCCTATTTCCTCTTCCTCTTTGCTAGCCATACTATTTTGAAGCCAAGAAGAGTGAGACATCCCTGGCCTAGGCTTACTACACTAGGGCCGTACTCTTTCTAGGGTTTGTTGAAAGGCCTTGCTGTAGCAACACCTTATCTCATCAAACCCTCTTGTTTTTCTTATATAGATTATTCTTAAGCTAGCCATTTTGTCGGGAAGGAGGAGAGAGCACGAGGTCTTGCTGTAGCAACACCTTATCTCATCAAACCCTCTTGTTTTGCTTATATACATTATTCTTAAGCTAGCCATTTTGCCGGGAAGGAGGAGAGAGCACGAGGCCTTGCTGTAGCAACACTGGAGTGAGCCTCTCTCCCCTAGGGTTTTGATTTTGAGGCCTTGCCTTAACAACACCTCAAAACTCTTCCCTCTAGTCCTTAAAATTTTTGCCTCATTCAACTCTTGCGTCCTTCACTTTTGACTCCATTAAACCCTAAGGCACTCATCTAAAGTCCTCTAACGTTGAAGTGAAACATTGATCACAACACTCTCAAAATGTTTTTTGAATTTCAAACTGTAACTACTCTAACCCAAGTTGTTGACGTCATCATTGGTTATTTCATCTTTAAAGCAACAACGTTTGGTTTTAAAAGCAATTGAATGATGGTTTAAGCATTAATTGAATAAAGTGTTGATTGGTCACATTGAATGCTATATTGTTCCAATATTTATTGGTGAAGTATTATAACTTTTCATTGATATTGATAAACATTGACTTCGTCAACATTTATTGCCATATTGCTTATATATTTGTCAGATAGTCTTATGAAGTACTAACCCATTGAATAGCTTGCACATATCAGTTTGTTGTTGCTTTGTTCCAGGCAGGTACACTTCTTTGGGGGGTTTTGTTTCATTACTGGCCTTTCGCCAGACTATCTGTTTGGGTGGTGACTTGTGAAGGGGGAAACCTTATCTTGGTCTTATTAGCCATCTACCCCTTCAAAACCCCAGGTCACCGGGGACGTCTCCCGTGGGCCTAACCTCCCTAAAAATAAAGAACCATCCCATTGTGGTGACATTAGGTGGGATTGGTTCCTGTTACGCCAGTTTGGCCTTCTATCTTATAGCCTTTTATCCTAGCTACAAACTGCGTGATAACACTACCCACCTGCAATATAATCACGATCTATGTAGTTCATTTCCTCACAGAATCTCGACTCTAATACCATGTTAAATTTCAACAACCTAGCACCTGACAATTTACTTCCTAACAAACCCTTGTAGTAATAAACTTATTAGGCCGATTTTACTAAATAAAAGAATGACTAAGTTTTAATGATCTAAATAAATAAATAAGTGGAAGCACAATAGGAAAACAAACACATTTGCACACGTAATTTTTTGGGTAAATACCCCTGGAAAAACTAGTAAGGGAAAACCAATACCTTGTTGATTTTATTAATATAAAATCTAGGCTCTCGTCCTTGGATAATGGCCCACCTGAGGAATAATACAAAACGACAAAATAACCCGGCCTATCACACCTAGATAGTACTCCTCTGCTACCCCTTGCTCCTTTCCTCAGAGCCTACCCTTACACACTTGGATGAAAGTTCTTCTCTATCCAATCAATGAGATCTCCTATCTCACTTTGTGTGTGTCTCCTCCTCTCACTTAGGCTGCCTTTTATAATCTCGAGTTTACCCTAAATCCCAAACCCTAGATCTCCAAAGTGATCAATGGTTGAGATTAGATCTCACATTCACTTTATGATATAATGGTTAGGATTTAATTTAACTCAACAATTCCAAATACTTAGGCATTTGACTTAAATTAAACTCCATTAATTACAAAAGTACATTCACTTTAATAATCACTGAATTAAGTCAATCCTGACTAGCTCAATTGATTAAGGTGTGGGTTTTGTTTGTTAGGCGACCCGAGTTCAATACCCTTATAGTGTGTTTAGTCGGGAGGAGACACCCAAAAATCTAGCCATGTTAAGGGTTGGTGTGGCCTAGGCCAGGTGCAACCCCCATGCGATTTTGACGGCTTAGATGCCCCTGGGTTGTGGTTTCATAGCCAATGGTTGAAGTGTTGGCTCTGTAAGTGACAAACATTTCTAACAAAAAAAAATCATTGAATTAAAGTGATTCTCCTAAGTCTCGAGAGGCATTAAGGATGACTTCCACATTTTAGACACAAAACTGATGTGGAAGTACCTGTCTTATGCTACAAAAATTAACAACTATTGCATATAAAATCATTAAAAAATGAAAAACATTGAGAAAATAAGAAAACAAATAAAATTAAAGGAATAAAAAAATAGAAAATTAAAGTGATTTTTTTTTTAATAAATAAAATTTTAAAATATTACATTTTAAATAAAAAAACATTTTAAAAAATTACATTTTAAAAACTAGAGTTAAAAAACTGATTAAAAAAAACATAATTATTAATTTTTTTAAATGCATATATGTAACAAAATGATTAAAATCCCCGGATGGGATGCCACACGATCAGGCTGCCACCGATATCGGGGGTAGCGTTGAAACCTTCCATGTTCACCTCGAGAACGTCGATCGTCGATGCTCATTAAATACAGACTTGCCTTCTCCCCTAGATCTCCCTCCATTTGGAGCTAGCGTTAGATCTTTCTCATGTGAAGGGAATGAGCTTCAAGATCCTTCGGTACTGCATAATTGAAGTCTTGAATATGATGGCCTCAGTGAACCTGACTTATCTCGCTCTGCACTCATTCTGGTCATTCCCGGCTTTCACTTTTCTTCTTCCCCGTCTATGGTCTCACATCCTTGTTGTGATTTCTCCCTTTGTCCTCTCTAGAATTCATCGTTGCATACCTTGGTTTATTTCCTTGCCTCGAGAGTGAGGTCGGTCAAAACGAGCAAGTGGTAGTCGCTCGGGTCTCTGGGGTCATGGTCACAATGCTTATCGCTCAATTAGCATTGGTTGTGGTTGCTCCTATCACACTGCAATGGATCCTCGGACCGCTCTCCCTGCCTCTAATGTCGAAGATCTCAAACCAAAACTAAACCAGACCTCATCCTTTGACGCCACAATCCTTGTTCCCAACCTCGCTAATGTCTCGAGCTCCCACTCTCCTCCCCCTCCCCATCCTGGTTTCATTGAGGTGCAACACAAACTCATTCGGGAACTTCGTCGAGACAACGATGAACACAAATTCAGGCAAGAATTGATGGAGAAATGAGTGGACTAGCTCTTGGACTCGGGTGCAGAAGACCCACAACAACGGTGCAATGAAAAGGAGTTACTTCAAGCTCCGATGGTTCCCAAATGGTTAGATTCGTCCAGGCATGCTTTTCCTTACAATCATCTTAGTAAATAAGTTTCCATGGCTTGTTTTGTTTTGGTCTTTCTAGCTTTTGTATGGCATGTTAGATTTCAGGGCCAAATTTTTTGGTATGGTCATAGGCCCAAGCCGATTTATGTCGGTTTAAACTCTGTAACTATGTCTCTATTTAGTCGTCATAGCACATTTTTTTGGAACTTTCACACGTGGTGGTGGGGCTGGTTTCCTTTGTTGGCTGCCTCAACACCAATGTCACTGACTTATTTTGTAATCTCAGTTTATGAAAGGTAGTACAAAGTGCTAGCTTATAAAAAAAATGATTAAAAGTTAAAACAAAAATTAAAAAGGCCAAAAAAATAGGGGTTGCTTTTGTCCTTTTTGGGCTTTTAAAGTGATTCCACCCCTGTTTTGGATTTTGTTTTTTAAATTTCAATTTTTAATTTTAATTTTTTTTTTTTTTTTTGTGTCTGGAGGAATCAACAACTAGTTGGGCACGTGGCTGTGTTATCCAACCGCTACCACTATAACCTCCAGGTGTGCCCACGATGCCCCTTACGCGGCACACAAGGTAAGTCGGGGGGAATTGAACTCGAAACCTCATGGAACTTCATTTTCACGGCACTTGCCAATTGAGCTGCCCCCCCGGGGGGCAATTTTTTAAATTTATATATATGAAAAAAAGTTTTTAAATTTTAAATTTTTTGGTTTAATTTTTTTTAAATGATTTTTTTAATTGTATTTTTTTAAATTGTTTTATTATTATTATTATTATTATTATTATTATTATTATTTTGTTTTGGGGTTTTTTCATTTTTCATTTTTATGTTTTTTTCTTCTTTTTCAATGTTTTATTTTTATTTTTTATGATTGCATATGCAACAAGCGTTTAGGCCACAATTTCAAAAATGTCGTAATTTTAAGTCTCCAAAATGGTGTTACTAATAACATTTTTTTTTATTCATGGGTTTATTTTAAGATGTTGGTTGCAAAGATAATGATTTTCAAGGTCACGATTTGAAAAAGTTGTAAGTTTAGTCTCGAAAAAAGAATGAGAGGTGATACTAGGAGCACCACTTTTCAATTCAAAGGTTGATTTTAAGATTTTGGTTGTAATAGTACCAATTGTTATCCATGGTTTCAAATTAGTTACAATTTCAACCTTGGAAAAAAAATGGTGCTACGATTAGTGCCACTTTTTTTTATTTCAGGGTTGATTTTAAGGTTTTTGTTGGTTATATTATGATGTTGTTAATGTCATGGTTATAAAATGTGTTAATTTTACCCCATAAAGGGTGCTATCGGTAGCACCACTTTTCGATTTAGGGTTGAACTAATTGGTGTTTTTAATCTAAAAATATGGGTTTTTAGTGTTAAAATTATATTTTGAGGTCACAATTTTTTGTCAAATTGATAATTGTGTTTTTAATTTTGTATTTATTGTTACTATATTTTTATTCTTGTATAACATATTATATTGAACTAGCATATTCTATGATAACATCAACATTATGCAAATTTTTAGTCTTGTATAACATATTATATTGAACTAGCATATTCTATGATAACATCAACATTATGCAAAATGAGACATAATATTATAGTCTCTTCAATAATAAATTATAAAATGCACTTACTTCTCTTAGTAAAATGTGAATGGAAAAAAATCACTAATTATTCTTGCGTGACTTTTGAATTGTAGTATGTCTTTTACCTTAATTTTGGATTTCTCTTTAAGACTCTTGTGTCTTGGTTGTAGAAAAATTTGTGAGGTAGTGTGGTTGATATTCTTCATCCATTCAATTCATTGATCTTATTTTACAATCGCCTTTGTTTTTTTTTTAACAAAAACAGTTGGAGGTTTTTATATTAAAAAGATAACAACAAAATTTCAAAAAATACATTTGGCAAGGTGTGAGCACCTCTGTTGCTTCTGAAAGAGCTTAATTGTCTATGGAGGTCTAAGAAAACTATATCAACTTGTCCATATGAGCTGCAGTTCTGCCATGTAAAAATGACAATATACATATTTAACAACAACGAAAATTTACATTTCATATAAGACATGGTTAATAGTTTTGAGGCTGCTCGGAATCTACCTGATGTTCCGTCAGTCGAGCTTCTGGATTCGTCTTTGCTGGGTTCTCCTCTACGTAGTGACGGTCTGGGTCCTCCTCTGCATAGTGGCGGTTTGCGAATCATGGATTTGTGGGAACCGTATGATGATCGTTACTGTTTATAGAGTGAAAAGAAGAGGGGAACCGAGACTCGCCAGTGCGAGCTGAGTTCGCTGGTTGTTATGAATTTTCCAATTCCTGGGTGACAACCCTAAGCTGTCTTATGTTTCTATTGACTCCCCTTAAAACTATCGCCAGTTCTTGATTATGGCGGATTTCCTGCTGCTACAACTGTGTCTGAAGGCCTGCCAAATCCTCACGTATCCCATGATTTTGACACTGAAGTTCTTGATGTCGTGTGTCTGTACACTCCTCCATCCTCCTACAGTCTGTTCAGAGTGCTCAAAACTACTCTCGAAGCTCTTTTGAGATGAAATTCAGGCAAGAGCATGGTGCTCTTGACCTCCACCACATGTTGGTGCGAAGGTTCAGGAGTAGAGAAGGCGAACAGGAACCGAGCAAACAGGTTAAGCAAAGACTGAAAGCGAGAAGGGCACGGATGGAAAGAACAGAGGAGAAAAACCAACCTGGGTGAAGGATGAACGATCTGATAAACCAAACGAAGAAACTGAGAGAAACCCACATCAGCCATGAGTGTTTAAACAACAATCCATTGAAGGCAATGGGAGCCATTATCGCCCACGAGCATAAATGACTTTGTGCGGGATTAGAAGGCAGAGGTGATGCCATAGGCTTGTGGTTGTTTGTCAGGGAATGCAAGCAAAGATCGCAGATATGAGGGCGAGTGAATACAAAATGAGAAAGGACATGGGGAGGAGGATAGAAGGTACATGGGCTGTGAAGGGGGGCCGCGTGCCAAGGGGACTGGGGACCCATTTGAGTGAGGAGAAGGGAAGGGGGGAGACCACGGGAGACAGGGCGAGGGGGAAGGGGGAAGAGGGGGTGGAGGAGGGATGTGAAGGGGGGAGGTGAGGAGGGCTAGAGAGAGGTGGGGTTAGGGTAAAAAGAGAGGGCTGGTTAAAGTAGTTCTTAATTGTGGGAGTGAGAATGTTTGAAAAGGTGCAGTTAAGGAAACCAGTCATAAGAGGAGACTTGGTTGATGATTAGATGGATCTGTTCCAGGGATTTTACCGCTTTAGCTAAGTTATTTGCCTCGGTGTTCTGAGCACGAAGAGTATGGAAGAAGTGTAAGCTAGTGAAGTGGTGTTTCAGGGTATTTATTCGTGAGTTGAGGCCATTGGGTGGGTGATTTGCCGAGGTTGAGAGACCCCGAAGATCCTTCATAATTATTTCAGAGTCCCCTATCAATGTTAGAGTTTGGGTACTTCGCTCGCGAGCTAGTTTTAGCCCCATGTATACTGCTAGGGCATCTGCTATGTTGTTGGTTGTTTTCCCCAAAACCTAGGAAAAATCAGCTACTTTTTGTCCATCGAAATCATAGATGACTCCCCCGCACCTTTCACCCCTTTTTACAATCGCCTTTGTTACATCATCCATTCAATTCATAGATTAGTTTTTTTTGTTACTTCATTTGTTACATTGGACATGTGAGTTGCATATACATATTTGTGAGTTGCATATACATATTTGTGAAGGATAAATATGTTTATAAAGGATAATGTGAGTTGCATATACATATTTGTGAGTTGCATATACATATTTGTGAAGGATAAATATGTTTATAAAGGATAATATGGTAAGAAACATTTCTTTTTTCAAATGAAAGTTGGAAACATTTTTTAACTTACCATTTCTTTTTTAAATGAAAATTGGAAACATTTTTTAATTTAAAGTTGGATTTTTTTTTTATGAAGGATAAATATGCATGTTTATAAAAGATAATAGAGTTAAGAACATTTTTTTTTTAAATGAAAGTTGAAAATATCTTTCAATTTAAATTAAAACTATTAATATTTAGAAAAAACAACAATAATTTCATTTATATAAAATAGAAATTACATTTTATAAATACTCTATTAACATTATTTTACTTAAAAATAAATATTTTTTAAATTAAATTAAAAAAAATTAATATTTTAAAAAACCAACCATAATTTCATATATATATATATATATATATATATATATATATATATATATATATATATATATATATATATATATATATATATATATATATATATAAAATATGTCCTCCTACTTTTATCACTCACTTACCTTGATAATCATCCCCTCGATAATCATTCCTTCAATGAAGAGAAAATCTCCCTCAATTTGAGTTTTATTTTAGTGTGACAATGTTCAATCCTCTTTTTTTAAATCATTCCTTCACTGAAAAGAAAATCTCCCTCAATTTGAGTTTTATTTTAGTGGGACAATGTTCAATCCTCTTTTTTTTTAATCATTCCTTTATTGAAGAGAAAATCTTCCTAATTTGAGTTTTATTTTAGTGCGACAATGTTCAATCTTTTTTTTTTTACCCTTTTAAATGAGAAATAGTGAGAGTGAGGTTTTTCATTTAGTTTTTTGGAAATACAAGTATAAGGTGATTGTATAGAATATACACATGGCAAGGCATGGAGGGTGCCACACCACTAGAGGTTAGATGAAGGGGTAAATGAGTGTTAAGGCATTAAACCTGTGGGCAGTGGAACCACATTATCTAGTATTAACCATGTTTGAAAGGAGATAAGCCCATCAAGAATTGTGATTATAGACACGATTTCTTACCACCATCTATATATCTCAAATATGGAGGGTTTGATTTGGGTGAAAAATAGCAGGGTCTTAATACCCCCTTGAAGACTTAGTATACACACCATCACTATAGTCTTCCCCATCATTCTCACTACCATTACCTAAGGCTTGTTGGGAGCAATGAGGCATTTAAAATTGTGGTGTAACTTGTCCACTCCTCTATGCATACAAGGTTTGTATTTGAATTTCAAATTCAATTTCCCATGCACCATAATCCATTCAACTTTACTATGTGTAATGATGGGTCTGCTCCTCTCCCTCAACTTCCAAGGATTTTATTTAGTCACGGGTCTGCTATGATCCGTTGACTTCTAAGGGTTGGTTTTACTGAGTGTTGGGTTTGCTCCACTCCGGTGGATTGTGGGTTTGCTATGCTCTATTAACATACAAGGGTTTTATTGGGTCTGCTCCACTTGGGTGGGTAAGGCTACATTATGGCGAAGAATCATTCGGTAAAATAGTCCTTTATTTCCTCACAAATTTTGCAAATTTGAATTTGTATGCTCATATAATCACAAATTTTGTAGATTTGAATTTTGTAGGCTCGAGTAATTATAAATTTTGCATATTTGAATGTTTTTCTTGAGTGTTTTTTAGGTTATTTTTTTATTATTGGAAATTTTGTAGTTAAATATAGTGAAGATGAAAATTTATGATGAAGAAATTCACATATAACAACATAAAAGAATTTGACACTCATGAATTTGCATAAAACGTAAAATGACAGGCATGAAAAACAAATGGCTATCATCAAATTTTCACTTGACATGCAGGGTAAATTTGAAATTCCAGGCCTATTTTAGATTCAATTGATTAAAAAATAGACATTTTTTTATCACTGTTAATCCAAAATAAATAACCATCATTGTCAATCAATAATCATAATTGTTATTTCCACTTTTGTCAATCAATTTTAAGTTTTCACATTGCAAAATTATAGTGTTTTCAAAGTTGAGTTGAAAAATACTTTATTTTTAATGATTTTCTTGAATTATGATTGGTTAAAAAATATTGATTTGACATTTTTATGCCGAAGGCATGTATATAGGAATAAATTTTCCTGAAACTTATCAACAACCCAAAACCTGTCAACTAATACCACTTGCCACATCATATTCTCATTCTTGCAAATCTCTATCTATTTGTTGTCCACCTGTCTATATTTGATCTTGAACTTCTACCACATTCTATACTTGATTTACCCTCATTGCCTACTTTCAATAATCACAATAATTGAGCTATTTATTATTGATGTTGGTGTGCTTTTATTACTTGGGAGACATCTTCCACGCAACGACAATGGTAGTTGAGTATTGATTTGTTTGCAGTCGAAACTCTTCATTACACACAATCTCTTCACAACTTTCGATCAGAAATTGCAGCATGACAATGGAGGGAATGCGAACGAGGGAGATTCGAAATTTCATCCATAACCAACACGCCCTGAGCTTCATTTCCATCTTCAATATGAATACATAATCGATGGCTGCAAGAATCTAGTTAGGGTTTTAGATATCGATGTGGCCCATGTGACTTCGACATGCACGAGTCCTACGGTCAAGCCCCTAAGTCCACTTTCAATTCCTGTCATCCCCAACATCCTCTCATGTTGAGGGACAAACCACTTTCACCCCAACGTGTATGCGACGTTTGTGGAAGGGATGTTTTAGGATTTGTTTATGACTGTCATGGGTGTGGTGTGGGCATGCCCTCCATCTAGGCATGCCATCCACATTTACTTTGATGAACTTGGTGCTAATTTTCTTTTCCCCTGGATCCACAACTGGAGGTGGGGGATTACAAGAAGGGACCGCAAATACTATGGTCTATGAAACCAAATTATTTATGAAGCTCCAGATAGAAGGCCATCCTACCATCGGGGGTGCTATGCAACAATGAAATAAACAAATACACTCATGAAAATTCATTCTACCCAAAATCTAAAAAATTGGAAAGAAAGAAAAGAAGAAGAAGTTATGTTGTACATTTTCTTCCCTTTTTACAATCTATTTAAAAACTTTTAACAAGTTTATACTTGGACAAACACTGGTAGTGTTATAGAAATTTAGTTTCTTCAATACTGTTTAGTTCCCTTCAATTTTTTATTATGTATTTTCATCCCTTTCACAATTTACTTTCAACAGGTTTTCTGCTGGACAAGCACGAGTAGTGTTACATCTGGACTTTATCTGCCCCCCACCACTTTCTCTCTTTTCAAAATTCTTAGCAATTTCGTTTGTACAATACTCTTTATTTCCATTTATATTTTTTGGTGTTTTAATCCATTTTTTAAAAAACTTCTTCCAAAATTTTAGTTGTACAATTTTAATTTTGAATAATATTTTTTTTAGCAATTTAGTTGGTGTATCTCTGTTTATTTCCACACAATCTTTTTTAGTTATTTTCATTCTTTTTCACATTCTATACTTTTACTCTTAACAATTTTTTAGCTAGATAAACATTCAAAAATTTGTTGAGTGAAGTTTAGAAGTGATTATTTATCTTCTCTTGCCTTGTATGTTTGTTTACTTCTTGTTATTTGGAAAAAACTACCAATTTGACAGTTATTTGTGCATATGAAGTCTGAAAATATGCTTAAACATTCTTTTATATTTAGTTCTAAAAGAATTTTGAAGAAATATGCACATTTATGTAAACTTGATAGTTAGTTGTGGCTAAACATCCTGTCAATTTTCTTTGAAAGGGTTAGAGAAGAATACAATATGACTTGTCAAAAGTTCAGAACCACCCCATTCCAATTGGCGTCTTTTTCATGTTTTATCAATGTGATACATATATCCTTGTTATTTCAAAATTTTCATGACTGTTTCCTCCATATGTCTTGTTGTCTGGCATGACTTTCTCACTTTGGTATTGATTCTATCCGTGGGCTTCTAAGTCACTTACTGTCAATAGAAAGTTTGTGTGTTATAGCTTTATATTTCTAAATTTATCTGGTTTGTTTGAAAACCTCTTACTCTTTGTTCTGGCTTGGCATGTATGAAAATGAATTATAAATTCTCTGTGGCATATGTAGTGTAAAGTTCTACATTCATAATTGATGCAAATTCCATCTTATTTTACAGGAGATACCTTCAAAGTGCTCTAAACATATTCAAATTAAAGGTTGTAGAGCT
>ML777159.1:279354-303694 GCA_009831015.1 Picea engelmannii
TGTTTTGTGTCATCACAAATGCCGAAATCCCGATGGGAGGTTATACGGTGGTGGTCTTATGGTAAGTGGTCACATGGACTATTGTATAGCATAGAGGGCTAATGCGTTAGGGGCATATCGGGGATCGGAGAATTGCGAGTTCTATGGACTCGTGAATTACGACAACGGAAATCCCGAAACTCCGATAGGAGTAGCCCCGTACAAAAGGTAAGACCACGGTCGTAAAGGCAGTGAACCACAGGCTTGGCCTGGGGAGTTAATGCGTAAGGAGCGCATCGGGATTCGGAGGATCGCGAGTCGTGGGGGTGAATGAGTTTTGACATTAGAAACCCCGAATCCCGATATTGAACCAGGGATTGGCACTTCGCTAATGCAGGCATCTGAAGATGTTCCTTTTAAGGGGGAGATTAAACTCAAAATTTTTAAACTATGATAGTGGGTGTGTTACAGACAAAGAAAACACACAATACACAAAGATTTTACCCTAGAAACTCAAATGGGAAAACCAACATTCCTTGAGCATTCTTCTCTCTTGTTGTCTTATTCATTTAGAATAAAAAGTTACATGCCTCACCTTGGTCTACACCTAAGACACAATCAACATAATACCTTCTTGCTTTACACAAGGACAACCCTGTAGCCAATTAGGCTTACATCTGTGTGACCAACAATAGCCATTAGCGATTAGCGATTAATAATTATCCTTTTACAACATTACAACACGCCTTCTTTATAGGATTTACAATAGGAAAAACCTTAAAGAAAAGGCGCCCAAAGATGGTTACATATCCACGCATATCATTTGCTATAAATACCGTGAATCTCGGGATTTTGTTACAGTCGACCTTCATTCGGTCTTCAATTAGTTGCCACACACGCCCGCCTATCGACCTTTTGTCGGTTGACCTCTTCGACCTGTTGTTGATATCTTCGACTTCAACTTTACTCGATCGAACCACCTCAACCTTTGTCTTGATGTTGATTTCTTTGAATTCGACTGTCAGTCAATCCACCTCGACTAGACTTTCACTGCAAAGAATATAACAACCCAACATTCTCCCACTTGTTGTTTTCTTTGTTGAAACATGGAGATTTTTGAACTCTCATTCATAGACCCAGGGCAACAATGCCCATTGCCTCTCTGCACCAAGAGAAATTCACATCACTCACAGACTTGGTGAAAGAGTCTGCTACATTTTCCAACGTGTCTACTTTCTCTAGCAACACCTTGTTGCTTTCCTCCATGTCTCTCACGAAATGGTATTGTACATCAATATGATTAGTCTTAGAATGATAAGTTGGGTTCTTTGCCAAAAATCTTTCATTTGACTGTCACAACTTATCTTCATAGCTCTTTGCTCAAAACCGATTCCTGAACACAACCTTTGCAACCATACCGCTTCTTTGCTTCCATGAGTGGCTATTGTGTATTCAACTTCTGTTGTTGACAAGGATACGACTACATGTCGCTTACTCATCTAACTTTAAGACATATCCATTGTTGACCTTCATTGATCTAGATATCCAACCTAGTCGGTGTTGACAAAGCCATGTGCATTTAATTCACTGTCACCTCCATGTTTTCCTTGGTAACATATAACATAGTTTTTTGTGCCACACAAATACCTGAATACTCTCTTGACAACTATCAAGTGCTCATTCCCAGGTGTCGACATGTATCTACTCAACACTGCCACTGCACGGGGAATGTCTGGTCGAGTGTAGATCATCGCATACATTGGGCTCCTAACAACACTTGCACAAGGAACATGTGCCATGTCCTCTATTTCCTCATGTGTCCTTGGACATTGTTCAACAATTATCCTTGTTCCCATAGGAATTGGAACCTTCATAGGTTTGCAATCCTACATGTTGAAACGTTTCAAGATTGTTTCAATATACTTCTTTTGGTTCAACCAAAGCTTTCTAGCTGCTCTATCTCTTTTGATCTCCATTCCCATAATGAAGTTCATTGCACTGATATATTTCATGTCGAACTTGGATTATAGCTGCTTCTTCACCTCCTTTATTGCGTTCATGTTGTTTCCATTCAACAACATGTCGTCGACATACAATGCTACAAATATGAAACAACCACCTTCTTCTTTGGAATA
Source organism: Picea engelmannii (assembly GCA_009831015.1). Classification (NCBI taxonomy): domain Eukaryota; kingdom Viridiplantae; phylum Streptophyta; class Pinopsida; order Pinales; family Pinaceae; genus Picea; species Picea engelmannii. The sequence continues at coordinate 281,469 of ML777159.1, forward strand.
TATGCAGTGAACAACTTTTCTTCTCACAAACCCCACACTAAGGATGTATGTGTCGAACTTTTGGTACCACATCCTTGGTGATCGCTTTAGACCATAAAGGGCTCTTTTTAGTTGCATACCAAATCTTTCTTTCCCTTTTCTACAAATCCTTCATGCTCTTTCATGTAGATTTATTCTTCTAAGTCCCCATGTAGGAACGTTGTCTTTACATCCATATGTTTTATTTCCAGATCAAATGTTGCAACCAAATACATTAGTACTCTAATGGAAGTTAATTTTGCAAAAGGGAAAAAATCTCACCGAAGTCGATTCCTTCGACTTGGGAATATCCTTTCGATACCAATCAAGTTTAAATTTCTCGGCTTGACCTACTACGTTCATCTTCTTCTTGAATACCCATTTTCTACCAACATGATTTCTTCCATTAGGTAATTTGACTAAGTCCCACGTCTCATTCTTTTGCAAGGATTCCATCTCTTTGACCATGGCATCCTTCCAAAGTTTTCCCTCTGCTAAGTCGACTGCCTCACCGACTGACTTGGCCTCATCATCGGTGGAAGTTAACATAAATGCAGAATGAAAGTCAGGCATACTATACCTTTTGACTGGTTTTCTTACTCATTCTTACCTCCTTACAACTAGGGTTGGTTGTTCCACCTATTCTTATGATTCAGTCAACTCATCTGAATCATCTTCTTTGTTCCTTAGTTCAAACCACACCTTCTCTGGATTGTTCTCCATTTGAACTATTTCTTTAGGCTCAGAGTTCCTTTCGACTTCTCTGAAGACCACATCTCAACTATACACTATTTTCCTTGATGCATGATCCCAGAGATTATATCCTTTCATATCTTCTTTGTATCCAATGAAATTACACTTGATTTCCTTCTTGTCTAGCTTGCTCCTCTTTTCCTTAGGAGCATTCCCAAATGCATCACAACCAAATACTTTGAGATGTGAAACCAAAGGCTTCTTACCAACACATACCTCATGTGGAGTCATGTCGACTAGTGCCAATGAAGGAGACATATTCACTAGATATTTTGCAGTGACGACTGCCTCTACCCAGAATTCTTGTGCGAGCCCAACACCACTAAGCATGCTCCTTGCTTTGTCCATCAATGTTCTATTCATTCTCTCAGCAAATCCATTTTGTTGTGGGGTATATGGTGTGGTATTTTGGCATGCTATGCCACACTGCTTGCAGAGCTTATCAAATTATTTTCCATAGAATTCACCGCTGTTATCAGTTCTCAACACCTTAATCTTCTTATATGTTTGGTTTTCTACAAGAGATTTAAACTCTTTGAATTTCTTGAAAACCTCTATTTTCTTCCTCAGGAAATATATCCATGTCTTCATGGAAACATCATCTATGAAGAGGACGTAATACAGGGATCCACCAAGTGAAGGCACTGAAACAGGGCCAAACACATCACTATGAACCAACTCTAGAATCCCCTTTGCCCTTGTCGATCTAGATGGGAACCTCACACGACTTTGTTTTCCATATATGAAATGTTCACAAAAGTCAACTTCTAAGTTACATTCAACAAAATCTTTGACCATACCTTTATTATGCATATCTCAAAGTCCTTTTTCTCCAATATGCCCCATCCTATCATTCCATAGCATGGTCAAGTCAACTTTGCGATGACTTGTCAAGTTGGTTTTAAATGACTAAGCCCGAGTCAAGTCAACTTCAGGAACATCGATGTTGTTGCATCTAGTCGAGTCAACACTCCTTAATAACTTGTATAGGGTTCTAATATGAACTCATTTCATTAAGACCATCGCACCTCTGACCATCTTGCACATATCCTTATGAAATAGAGTGTGCACCCCTGCATCACTCATATTGCTGACAAATATCAGGTTTCTTTCCAAACCTAGAATGTGTAGCACACCTGGAAGGGTTCTACTCTTCCCATCCTGATGTATCAGTCAAACTCTTCCTCGTCCGACAATTTTGGTTGTCAAGTCGTCCCCCAAGAACACATCTCCTCCTTCATATTGCCCATATTCATAGAACGATTCTCTATGTGGTGTCATATGATAGGATGCTCTTGATTCAATCAACCAAACATCTTGATCTAACTGTGTACTGGTCGACACTAGGTACACATAGCCTCCCTTATCTGGAGTCGTCTTTCTCTCAGTCGAATGCTTCTCTTCGAATCCTACACTGACTTCCATTGCCTTCGACTTGCAATTCCTTTTGTAATGCCTAGCTTTACCACATTTACAACATCTTCTCGTCGACTGAATAAGCGATTTATATCTACCCTTCGACTTAGACTTTCTACTCGAGAATTTTCCTTTATCTTTGTCAATTGGTCAATCTCTCACCACTAAAGCATCTTTGCTTGATCCTTCCATGATATTGCTTCTCATTTCCTCTAATAGTGGAGATGAAATCACGTCTTGTAGCACTAATGTGGCTGTATTACTCCCTATAGCCACGACTAGTCTATCCCAGGAGTCTGGCAAAGAACATAATATGATAACACATTTCTCCTCCTTAGTGATTTTAATATCCACATAAGATAACTAGCTTATAATGGTATTAAACACATTTAAATGCTTAGTCACCGAAATTCCCTCACTCATCCTCAGAAGATATAGTTTCTTTATGAGAAATAACTTATTTACCGGGGATTTTGACTGGTACAAGCTCCCCAACTTGTCCCACAATTTCTAGGACGAATCTTCACATGAGACATTCAATCGTACTAAGTTTTCAAGGCAAAGTTGAATTGTACTCCTTTCCCTTCTCTCGAGTTTCTCCCATTCTTCCGTGGACATACCTACCATAATGTTACCGGGACAGACTGTTGCCCAATGTTCTCGATCTGTAAGGGGATCTTCAATTTTAAGCTTCCAAAGCTCAAAATTCTGGCCATTGAATTTTTTGATCTCTATTCTCGAGCTGCTCGCCATTCTTTAACACAATCTTTAAATATTTCTGACTTGCGACTCTTATTGAACCTAGGGTTTAGCTCAGATCCAAGGTTGTTAATCCAAGCTCTAATACCACTTGTTAGGAAATGATGAACAGTTTCACACTAAACCTAGTAGAAGAGAGGAAGAGATATTTAATCAAGAAAGTAAATGACAAAACAAACACACAGTACACAAAGATTTTACCCTAGAAACCCAAAGGGGAAAACCAACATTCCTTGAGCGTTCTACTCTCTTGTTGTATTATTCGTTCAAAATAAAAGGTTACATGCCTAACCTTGGTCTACACCTATGACACAATCGACATCATACCTTATTGCTTTACACAAGGACAACCATGTAGCCAATTAGGCTTACATCTGCATGACCAACAATAACCATTAGCGATTAGCCTTTTACAACATTACAACACACCTTCTTTTTAGGCTTTACAGTAGGCAAAACCCTAAAGAAAATGCACCCAAAGACGGTTACAGATCCACGTAGAGCATTGGCTACAAATCCCGTGAATCTCAAGATTCTATGACAATCGACTACCAAGTCGGATTATCAGTCGACTACTAGTCGACCTTCATTCAATCTTCAGACGGTTGCCACACACCCGTGTGTAAACCTTTGTAACACCCCAAGTTTTGAACCCCCATTTTTAAATAATGTACTATTACAATGTTGAGAGGCCAGAGTGCCCAAACAATTGTTTAAAATCCAGTGTGCCCAAGGCATGTAATGTTTTTATCATTATTAATAATAAATACATGGTTGGCTGCTAGACGGACAAGGACTAGAGTTATAGGGGGCTATGATCCCATGAGAGAGCGGGCTTGAGGGGCTAAGTGTTTATTCCTATTCTAATTACCCTTTTTGTCTAATGGAAGGGATCGGTTATGTGAGCTTCTTGGGGAAGGCCGAGAGGTTCTTGATTCCCCCCCTGAAATTACTTACACCCGCCTTTGGTCTGATGGGGGGGGGGGGTTGGTCATTGGCTCACTTTCTCCTTCACTTCTGCATTCACACCATTCTAGCCCTCACACACTTTCATGACGCACCTCCATGTATGCACTTACCCTTTCATTGATCCATCCATCATCCGCGTCTTGGCTTGGGGAAAGGGAGCCGAACTGTTGAAGATTAGCCATGGTATAGTTGGTTGTAGTGGTCGCTGGTGTGATCCATATGTGACCTAGGGCCGCATGTATTAGATACGTTGGCCTATGTCTAGTGCTGCTCACAACTGTGAGTCCTGAGAGTTCCATCATTGAGATTACGGACCAGTTGCACTGGAGCCCAAATAAGGAGAAGAACTGCCTGAGGGACTGTGTGGCAGAGAAGGGTGGAGGTGCATTCTCTCGGGTGGTGCAAGTTGGGTAGAAGAGAGATATGTACTTGGATTGTTGTGAGAGTTGGGAAGCCTGTGAGAGATTGGGTGTTGACTGGTTTGGAAATCCAAGTACACTCTGGAATCGTCCTTGTGGATTCATAGCCCTATCTCGGGGGTGACACTGCTGTTGAGATTAGAGCAGTGGTGTCTACGGTTGGGTGGAGCGTCCTTGGTATGCAACCAATAGGTGTCATCTTTCATAAAGATAAGTGCTCTCTGTTATGGTATCATTTACATGTATATGAATGTATTTCCTCCGTGTATATTTAATTATCGTTTAATTGAATCTTTAGACTATGCATGCTTGTTGGATATTGTTGTGCATGTAATTAAAGTCTTTTCTTTTATGCATCCTTAAATTTTAAAAGGTATCTGTAAGAGAAAGAAGTCTAAGGGCGGGCTTGAAGGTAGCATGCCCCGACCTGTGGGTGGCTGGGTATGTTACAATTTGGTATCAGAGGTTCTGGTTGAAACACCAGATCGATATGGGGTGGGTCTGTTGGTCAGAGTCTCGGGGTTGAGATCGAATTCTGACCTGGATTTGAAAATCTCAGAAGGAATGGCGTTGTAGAATCTACGTAGGAGATAGAATTTTAGAGACCCGTGTAAGGGGTTCGACGGATCGTGACAGTCCCCTTTGAATTCATGAGCGATCACCACTGTAGGATCAGGAGAGATCCGTGATCGTTGGATCGGAGGACAGGTGAACAAGGGTCGTTCGATGAAACGGAAGCAAGGGTTAAGGTCACAACTGTCAGATCCCATGGGAGAGGCAGGTCAATGGACATGAGGCATTGTGGGGAACCGAGTTGCATGGGAGATAATTTCCCAAGGCGGTCCCGCAATCCAAACCACGATTTTCCCAAGGGGTTACATGTCAGCATCAGGAGAATTGTGGGGTGAAAAGTGGGTTACTCCAAACCGTCGATACATGCCCCCTCAAATTGAAAGGCATGCAATGATGTGACAGGTTAGGGCTCAAACAATGAAACTCCGAATAGTCGAAGTAGTTGGGGACCGTCGATCCATAAGAGGACACACGTCAACCGATCGTGTGCTCCGGGTGAAAGCACTTCGGTAAAGAGCGAGCGAGGAGAAGTTGAGAGTTGAAACTCCCAAAGCCCGGAGAGCTGGAGACCCGAAGTAAACGTCGACTGTCAGATCGTCCAAAGTAGATCCTGACCATCGATTGCCAAGAGGTTACGTGTCAGCAGATTAGTAACTCTAGAGGAATCTGTTTGAGAGGTTTTCAATTGAGATTTGAGACTCCCGAAGCCCGGAGAGCCAGAGAGTCGAAGTAAATCTCGACCGTCCGATAATATGAGAGGATCTCAGCCATTGATCTGCCGAGAGCCATGCATCACCAGATCCAGTGCTTCAGATAAAATCCAATGGGGCTAGATAAGTTTTGAAATTTGAGATTTTCAAAGTCCGAAGACATGAAGTAAGCCTCAACCGTCAGATTAAGGAGGACACACGATGTAGATCTGTGGACTCTGGGTGAAGACCCAAAGTGAATCTTAGTCATTCGATCCAAGAGGACACATGGCGACAGATTGGCCAGTTCAGGAATGCAGAGTTCGGGAGAATTGGAAGTGTGCTAGCATGAAAACTCCCGAAGTCCCGAAGCCCGAAGAGTCAAAGTGATGGGGCACGATGATGTCACCATGAGGTAATGTGGACCTCGAAATTTCTGAAGTGACATGGCTTGTGGATGTCACCTAGGATGACGTGGACACATGGGATGTGTGCCACGTGTTAGTAAGTTTTGAGCATTTGAAGTATTGAAAAGTCAATTAGAACATGAGACGTGTCACCCGCATGATTGGGCCATGTGTCCACTTCCAGTATTTCGCCACGTGGCGACAGATCGTGTAGTTCAGAGACTGGGCACTCCGGAGGGGAAAGATGTGACAGGTTGCATTGGGTCGAAAACTACCGAAGGCCGGAGTACGTATCGACCATTGATTCCAAAAGACACACGTCGAAGGATCGTCGACTTCGGGTAAAAGCACTCCGGGAGAAAGTGAAGGAGGAAGGTTTGAAACTTCCGAAGCCTGAAGAGCCGAAGCAATTCAAAGTCACTGATTTGTGGGAGGACACCCATCAACAGATCATGAAATCCGGGTAAAATCATTCTGGGAGGAGGCAAGCAAGGAAAGTTGAGACTCCCGAAGCGCGGAGTCCCAAAGTGGATCTCGATCGTTGATCGTGAAAGAGGATGAGGACCATTGATCCAGTCCTGGATGAAACTTATGAAGTCCTGAAGCTATGGACAAACACTTTTTTAGCTAAGAACAGGGTCGTGGTTGTGGTCATATGCATATTGAGAGCTGATGGAAGGAGGGCTAAGGGCTGAATTGGTTGTCTTTGAGACAAATAAGTGCTAAGGAAGGATTTAGCCATGGTTTCTAGTCATGGTCACCTGAGAAGGTGGTTTGAAGGTAGCGCCTGCGCAGGATGAAATTCTGTGTCAGCCAAGGATAACAAGACAATGTTATTTTCGGAGAATGGGGATATGATATCCATGAACAAAAAAAGAAAGAGACCTATAGCATGGTTTGGCAATTTTGCTTATCATATGCGTAATTCTAACAAAATGGTCGCTTGCACATTTTGCATAATTAAGGGGCTTAATCACATCAGCTCATGATGCATATTGAGGAAATGGAAGAAGGCGATGGATTCTCCAGTCATGATAAGGAGGTCGAAGGATAGAATAACAGAGTTGGTAATGTAGAGACAGAGTCCAATGGACGCAAGGGAAAAGAAGAACATGAAACATTAATAGAAATGGTAAGAAGCCTGAAGATGGAAGTATAGAGCTACAAAGCAGACAATAAGAGACCGATGAGAGAGAAAAGTAAGATAAATGCACGAGTGTTGCAGAGCTTAAATCAGTGGCAGAGACAAATGAAGAAGGGACCAAACTCAAGACAAGAGGAAGAAGGAAGGTGCCATGAAATAAGGGATGATCGTGGAAGAGATGGTTATTCTAGAAGTGCTAGTAGAGCTCATGGACACCACTCACCTCCTTACTCAGAAAGAAATTTTTATGCAACAGATGATCCCGTAAGCAGTCCAGAGGTGTCTCCTGTTAGACACCAAAAAAGGAAATAAGAGGTAGATAGTTTGCAAGGAGAGATGAGGAAGCTCAAGCCACCTTCCTTCGATAGTGAAAGAGAAAGGGAAGATGATGCCGAAGCATGGTTTCTTGGACTCATGAGATATTTTCAGTTGCATAACTATTCATCATACCTGGAAGCCAAGATTGCCACCTACCATTTACACTGGAAAGCTGTAATTTGGTGGGACCAACTGAAGCAAGTGGAACATGTTAATCAAAGTAGGATCACTTGGAAGCAGTTCAAGAAGTACTTCCAGAAGGAGTACCTCTCAAAGAATTTTCATGACAAGAAAATGCAGGAGTTCTTTGAAATCAGGTTGGGAAGCATGACTATGGCAGAGTACAAGAATAAGTTATTGGGATGGTTAAAGTATGTCATGTTCATTGGTGATGAGAAAGTGAAAATACAAAGATTTTTTAGTGTACTGCCAGCCTTTTATAAGGAAAATATCAAGTATGATGAGCCCGAATGAATCCACCATGAAGGATAAATACATGTATGAGCAAGGCCAGGGAAGATAATCCCTTTAGAAATCTTGGAAGGACAAGAAAATGCGAAGTCTGATAAGAGGAGGAAAGGATTCAAACCTCCCTTCAATGGGAATGAGCCTAATAGAAATCATCAAGATCAACATGCTAAGGGTGATTTCAATAAAGAAGATTCCTTGGGAAAAAGGGGAAGACCACCAATCCAATGTTGGGGATGCAAGGAAGATCACCTGTACAAGGATTGCCCACACAAAAAGGATAGAGTGAAGACTGTGCACAACATCCAAACGGCTACAACAGTCGAAGATATTGTGATGTCCCGTTCCTAAGAGTAGGCTAGCAGGGAATGACTTAGTAGTCTATATGTTCCCGTAGACTATAGTCAGGCACAAACAGGGAACAAGATGGAGAAATAAGGAGGAATTGATGGCTAAACGATGAATTAAGCCAAAATACTTAGGAACAGTCACTTAAGCCTAAGTCAACAAAGAATTAGAATGAAAAGGTGCTAAAGGGGGACTTAATCAATTAATTAATCACTTTAGGAGAAAAAACGCCTAGCTTAAGTGAGGTCAATGGTAAATTAGATTGGGAAAGGTATAAAGGGATGAATTTGACCTGATTCCTCATTATGCATTGTTATGATTTGATGTTGAGAGTTCCTAGAGGAGGAGGAGAGCCGACCTTATTGTTTTGTGGATTTATGGAGGAAACCACCACCATTGATCGGTTTCGGTGTTGAGAGACACACTCTATCCCATCGGAGATACCATCCAGGTATTTCATCGTACTTTTCAGGAGTATCCATTGCAGAGTGCGCAACTCAGCCAGTGAGGGCGCAAGTTAGTTTGAGGGTTGGAGAGTTGCACGAGATCCATATCCAGATTGCAGTTTCCTTCCAACCCATTTGAGATCTAGCCAGGGTGCTTCTATTGAGCCATCTATCTTCATATTTTGACGGTGGAATCTTGCAGATCGACTCATTCAACCATTTAGGGCGCCGCTCTTCTGGACAAACATTTGGTGTTGCATGCAGAGTATCAGAGTAGATCTGGGAAAATCCTTCCGACCCATTTCCTTATTTGACGAGATGATCATTTTGAGCCATATAGCAGCAGATTCCATTGGTGGAATCCTTTGGGGCCCATCCAGTTCCCCTAGGAGGTGCGCAAACCCCCCAGGGGTCCAGATCTAGTGCCTCAGAGACCAGATTCGAGATTCGACACTCACCCATTTCAGTCTAGAGGCCAGGGTGCTTCTTTTGGAGCAGTTTCCAGCGTATTCTAACGATCTGAACTCCGGACGAGTTTTCCAGCTGGTAGCGGTTACCGTATTTGCCCGAAATCACATATTTTCGTCGATCTATCCGTGAATGCATCAGATCTGCTATCATCTTCTGATCACGGGTATTTTTATGTTATTTGATTGTATTCCAGTGCTGAGCCATGAGATATGGTTGACGTTTATATTCTATATTTCCAGTAGGCTATTGTATTTCCTTGCTTGAACCATATAATACATGATATTGGGCAGTTGATGTTCTTTACTTCTGCATGCATCCTTTATATGCTGTTTAAACCATAAATTTGCAACATGCACACACAATAACCAACATGCACATGCAATAACCATCAAGATCTCAAACATACAATTGAAACGCATCTAGAAACCCCCAGCGTATCAGATCTGCAAGATAGAATAATAGATCAGTAACAAATATCTTGATCAGCGGAATTAGGGATATTTCAGATATGGGAAGAATCTATGCAGCTTTAAATGATCGACAAGCAAAGTACCAATCCAATATGATCGAGGTGGAAGGTAATATCATAAATCAACCCGTTGCTAGTTTTATTGATTCAAGAGCAAGTCATTGCTACATTGATCCTAAGATAGTGGATATATTACATTTGGAGAAGAGTAAACTTGGAAAAGAAAGTTTGGTTTAGTTAGCCACTGGAACCAAAAGAAGAATCCATGATATGGTCAGAAGTTGTTCCATAAGTCTTAATGGCGTGAATACTAGTATTGATCTAAATATCATACCATTGGGGTCTTATGATATTATGATTGGAATGGATTGGTTGGAAAAGCATCATGCTGTCCTAGATTGTCATAACAAGACATTTACCTGTCTTGATGGAAATGGAAAACAAATCACTGTGAAAGGAATTCCAAGACCCATCTCTATAAGGGAGATTTCAACCTTACAGCTAAAAACATGTTTTAGGAAAGGATGTCAATTGTATGTTGCTCATGTGGAAGAGCCAGATAATACAAAAGGGCCAAGCCTTGAAGATTTCTCGGTACTACAGGAATTTGAAGATGTATTCCAAGAAATACCCGGATTTCCACCAAGAAGGGAGATAGATTTCTCAATCGATTTAGTGCCAGGAGCTACCCCGGTGTAAAAAACACCTTACATAATGAGCACACCAGAGTTAAAAGAATTAAAAATGCAGTTGGAGGAATTGTTGAAGAAAGGGTGCATACGTCCAAGTGTTTCACCTTGGGGAGCACCAAAACTTTTTGTCAGAAAGAAGGATGGAACCTTGAGACTGTGTATTGACTTTCGACAGCTGAACAAGTACACTATAAAGAACAAGTATCCTCTACCCCGAATTGATGACCTCTTTTATTAGCTAAGAGGAGAAAATATATTCTCAAAGATTGACCTGAGGGCAGGATACCATCAGGTAAGAATCAAGGAAGAAGACATTCATAAGACAACCTTTAGGACCAGGTATGGGCATTATGAATTTGTAGTGGTGCCATTTGGACTGACCAATGCACCAGCTGTCTTCATGTGCTTAATGAATGGCATATTCAGGAATTATTTGGATAAGTTTTTCATAGTATTTCTGGATGACATACTTATCTATTCTAAGTCTGAAGAGGAGCATGAAAATCACTTAAGACTAGTGTTGCAAGTACTGAGAGAACATCAGTTGTATGCCAAGTTGAGTAAGTGTTATTTTTATCAAAAGTAGATCCATTACTTGGGACACATTATTTCAGAGTAGGGCATAGTAGTAGATCCATAGAAGATCGAAGCTATTGGAGGATGGCCAACACCCAGAAATGTGTCAGACGTCAGACATTTTATGGGATTAGCTGGCTACTACAGAAGGTTCATAGTAGGGTTCTCTAAGATTGCTCATCCCATCACTTATTTACGAAAGAAGGGAACTAAATTTGAATGGACACTCAAGTGTGAAAATAATTTTAATCTGTTGAAGGAATTACTTACTAGTGCACCTATGTTAAAGATTGTTGACCCAAATGAAAGTTTTGTGGTATGTACAAACGCATGTAAGGAAGGACTTGGGGGAGTCCTCACGCAAAATGGACATGTCATTGGATATGAGTCCGTAAAGCTTAAGGAACATGAGAGGAACTATGCCACCCACGATTTGGAACTTGCTGCCATTGTTTATGCCTTGAGGATGTGGAGGCATTATCTCATGGGGAAGAAATTCGAATTAAGGACATACCACATTGGAATGACGTATCTTTTTGAACAACTGACCTTGAATGCCAGACAAACAAGATGGCTGGAGTTTTTAAGTGAATATGACTTCGACATCAAGCATATCAAGGGAAAGAAGAATAAAGTTGTCGATGCACTTAGTAGAAGTGTGCATATCTTGCATGCTACTGCTGTCAGTATACATCGATTAGACTTGAAGAGCAGAATTTTAGATGGTCTTGTTACAAACCAGCATTACCTACGGATAAAGAAAAACTTACAGTAGAAAATAAAGGAGTATGAGATAAAGGAAGACAAACTACTCATGCATAAAAATAGAATCTATGTTCCTAGTTCTGGAGAACTGAGGAATTTGGTACTGAAGGAAATGCATGATGTTCCTTAGGCTGGACATCCTAGTTACTAGAAAACAATTACAGTAGTAAGAAGCCAGTTCTTTTGGCCAAGAATGAAGAAGGATGTTGCTGATTACATCGCTCGATGTATGGAATGTCAGAAGGTAAAGGCCGAGCATAGGCACCCATCGGGTTTGTTGCAGCCATTGCCAAATCCAAAGAAGAAATGGGAAGAGATCACCATGGATTTCATCACAGGATTACCCAAAACGAATAAGCAACATGATTCAATCATGGTGGTGATTGACAAATTAACAAAGGCTGCTCATTTTGTGCCTGTGAAGACAACGCATATAATGGCTAATATTGCATAAATTTTCATGAAGGAAATTGCTAGGTTGCATGGGATACCTAGGACAATTGTCTCAGACAAGGATACAAAGTTTACCTCCAATTTCTGGAGGGGATTGTTTAAAGGATTTGGCACAAATCTAAACTTTAGCACAAATCTAAACTTTAGCACAACATATCATCCCCAGACAGATGGGAAAACAGAGAGAGTTAATCGAATAATTGAAGACATGCTGAGAATGTATGTGATGGATAAGCCATCTAAGTGGGAAGATTACTTACACTCGGTTGAGTTTGCATATAATAATGGGTATCAAGCTTCATTGAGAATGAACCCATTTGAAGCCTTGTATGGTAGGAAATGCGATACTCCAGTAAGCTGGGACAACCCAACAAATAGAGTGGTACTTGGGCTGGAGTTGCTCAAGGACATGGAAGACCAGGTGGTCAAGATCAAGCAGAATTTAAAGGCAACTTAGGATAGACAAAAAGTTTATGCAGACAAGAACATGACAGCTAGAGAATTTAAAGTAGGGGAGCATGTACTTTTGAAAGTGAAGCCCAAGAAAAGATCTTTGAAATTGGGTAGTTGTACAAAGCTGGCAGCCAGATTTTGTGGTCCATTTGAAATATTGGACAAAATAGGGCCAGTTGCATACATGCTTGCATTGCCTGCTTCCATGAATGTGCATAATGTATTTCGTGTCTCTTTACTAAAGAAATATGTACATGATCCTAACCATGTTATTGATTGGCATCTAATTCAGGTAGAGACAGAGGGAGATTTTCAGGTTCATCCAGTGCGGGTATTGGACATAAAAGTCAAAATGCTCCGGAATTGAGTTATAGAGCTGGTAAAAGTTCAGTGGACCTGCTACGGTCCTAAAGATGCTACCTAGGAGCATGAAGATGCCATGTGGGCAGAGTACCCGCAACTTTTTGAATAAATTTGAGATTTTGATCTCTATTTTGTATATGCACTCAGGATAGTGCCAAAATAGGGGGGAGGGGATGTAACACCCCAGGTTTTGAACCCCCATTTTTAAATAATGTATTGTTACAATGTTGAGAAGCTAGAGTGCCCAAACAATTATTAAAAGGCTAGTGTGCCCAAGACATGTAATATTTTTATCATTATTAATAATAAATACATGGCTGGCTACTACATGGACAAGAACTAGAGTTATAGGGGGCTATGATTCCACAAGAGAGGGGTCTTGAGGGGCTAAGTGTTTATTCCTATTATAATTACCCTTTTTGTTTAAGGGAGGGGATCGGTTACGTGAGCTTCTTGGGGAAGGCCAGGAGGTTCTTGATTCCCCCCCCCGAAATTTCTTAAACCTGCCTCTGGTTTGATGGGGGGTTGGTCATTGGCTCATTTTCTCCTTCACTTCTGCATTCACACCATTCTATCCCTCACGCACTTTCATGCACGCACCTCCATGAACACACTTACCCTTTCATTGATCCATCCATCATTCACGTCTTGGCTTGGGGAAAGGGAGCCGAACTGCTGAAGATTAGCCACAATATAGTTGGCTGTAGTGGTCGCCGGTGTGATCCAGCCGTGACCTGAGGCCACATGTCTGAGATGCATTGGCCTGTGTCCAGTGTTGCTCATAGCTGCGAGTCCTGAGAGTTCTAGCATTGAGATTCTAGACCAGTTGTGTTGGAGCCCGAATAAGGAGAAGGACTGCCCGAGGGACTGCGTGGCAGAGAAGGGTGGAGGTCCGTTCTCTGAGAGCTTGGGTGCTGACTGGTTTGGAAAGCCAAGTACACTCTAGAACCGTCCTTGTGGATTCATAGCCCTGGCTCGGGGGTGACACTGCTGTTGAGATTGGAGCAATGGTGTCTATGGTTGGGTGGAACGTCCTTGCTCTGCAACCAATTGGTGTCATCTTTCATAAAGATAAGTGCTCTCTGTTATGGTATCATTTACATGTATATGAATGTATTTCTGCTGTGTATATTTAATTATCGTTTAATTGAATCTTTAGACTATGCATGCTTGCTGTGCATGTCGTTAAAGTCTTTTCTTTTATGCATCCTTAAATTTTAAAAGGTATCTATAAGAGAAAGAAGTCTAAGGGTGGGCTTGAAGGTAACATGCCTCGGCCTGTGGGTGGTTGGGTTTGTTACAACCTCTTGTTTGTTGACCTCTTTGATATGTTGTTGATATCTTCGACTTCGACTTTACTCGGTCGAACCACCTCGGCCTTTGTCTTGTTGCCGATTCCTTCGACTTCGACTATCAGTCGATCCACCTCTACTAGACTTTCACTACAAATATTATAGCAACCCAACATTATTGGCCACCACAAGAACATGAACTATCATGGTAGGAAGCTCAACCACTCCAACAATAGGTGTACCATTAAAGTGTCAACCAACACGGATATTGATTTAGATTTCTTTCTTACAAATTGGATTTCTAGGTAACATACAAAGTTGTAAGAGGCTTTTATAGTTGTAGAAACAATTCCAAAATATTTTTTTCTTCCAAGAAAAGAATCAAGTTAATTAGACTAAAGGTTTATTATCATCCCCACGTTATCAATAACATTAAGCCCATTTAAATTTCCCTTGCAGAGTATCCCCTTTCTTTCCTAGAATTTCCACATAGAAGGCGAGTCGATCATCAACCATGAGAGTAGTTAGTGACCCAATATGACTCCCTTGGATTTGAACCTATCTTCTTTTAACAATATGCCTTCAAACAATCACTTCAAATATATTTTGAACTAACACACTAGAGTTCCAAAACATTTTGAACTAACACACTAGAGTTCCAAAACATTACTTATTTGATTTATCCAACTTTCTTTTAATAGGCATGCACTTTATATATGATATAGCTAGTACCTGGGGCAGTCTTTGACTTCTTGTTTTTTTTTATTTATCAATGATACTTTTTGTAACTTGACATTAGACATTTTGGAATGTTCAATGCATTTTATTTGCAAATTTTGGACAGAGAATGTTTAGTAAAATTTCTGAGTAATCTTCCGAAACCTTGTAATGAATCACAGTGAGTATATGAAGGAGGATTCTATCCTTAGTTGAAGGCCACTAATAAACACTGAACTTTGAACTCATGTACTTTCTTATGAAAACAAGATATATTAAATATATAATATATTAAACATATATTGAGAAATTTTCTACTGGAAAAAAAAAACATACACTAATAACATAAAAATAAGTGTAGAAAAACACAAAAACATAAAATTTTTGTACTAAAGGATTCATATCTAAAACTATGATTGCCATGTCTATAAAAGTAAGGGCCATAACTACACTTAGATTTATAAATCCTTTATATAAAATAAAGTGAGTTATATATCTACGAAGCAACTCTTAAAATAGATTCCCATCATTAAGAAGCATCTCTTAAAAATAAAATGTAAGATGGAAACGACAAAGAAAACATGATAAAGTAGATTCCCATCATTGGACACGTGAGTAGAAAATGATAGGCTTTGGAACAACAAAAATATAGTGACGAACAAAGAGAATAACCTTCTTATTCCGAGGACAAAGTAAAAGTAAATATTGTCCCTCATGTGTGCTAAATCAAAGAAAACAACCTCCTTATTCCGAGACAAAGTAAAAGTAAATATTGTCTCTCATAGTAAAAGCAAAGCAAAATTAAAATTACTTGTATTATGAAAGTAAATTTACTATTATAATAATAAAGCGATAAATGTTGATAAATAAGTCCATAGTAATTTGGTTAATTTTTTATCTTAAAATTTATCTTGTTATGATGCTTTTATTTGTGTTTATTATGCTTAAAATTTATTGTGTTTATTGTGTTTATTATGATGCTTTTATTTGTGTTTATGATGCTTAAAATTTATCTTGTTATGATGCTTTTTTATCTTAAAATTTATCTTGTTATGATGCTTAAAGTAATGATGCTTTTATTTGTGTTTATTATTTGTTTTAGACCCTGTTTTGTATATTTTCGTTGAATTGGTATCACTACGTGGTTTGTGTTAACGTGGTTGTTTAGTATATTTGTGTATCATTTTGGTCTTTTTGTTGCATTCTTTGTTGCAAATGAATTTTGGACTTTTGACTAGAATATACTTATCCATTAGAGAGGGTAGGGTGTGATTCTTTTCTAAGCCATGTATGTGTGTGATCCACTTGATGATGATATCCTATTTCTCTAAATTGTCTTTTAGTGTTGGATCACCTTCCTTGAGTTTTACGTATCTTAGCTTAGATGTATGACCTTTTAGGGATATCTATCATTTTTGCAGGACCCTTGGTTGCATTCTTTCTCTTGGTCTAAATACCTCAGTAGATAAGTTGGTTCATTTTGACCTTCAAGGTTCTCATTTAGGGTATTTCCTAACCTTAGGGGTTTAGTTGGGAGTGTAAACTCCCAATTGAGTCCATAATCACTTAAGATGCTTCATTATGGGTCCACAACAACACAAGTCCATTTGGGCTTCCTATTAATGGGGCCAAATCTATCAAACCTCCTTAAAACTTCCTTATCTCTTGGTAGAAAGTGTATCACGAGTTCCTAAAGAGGGTACTACCAACACATGTAATAGAGGGGATTTTTGGGCTTAAAAAATCATGGACCATTCTTAGAGAACCTGCAATACTAAGTCAATACATGTAGCACAAGTTTGTTCTACAATTCAAACACTCCAATGGCTAACCTGGTGTACACCTACGCCTTGAGGTCATTCCCTTGCATATTTATACCTTTACATTCCTCTTTGTAAAGCCTCTTGGATTCTTCCTTCCTTCTCCAGTTACCTTACAAGTAAAAACTCATATTAGTGACATATATTGACTAAAACTATCTTCCATACTCTTGGGTTACTTACACCTTTCATCTCCAAAATCTCTACAAGGACCTCTTATGATTATCTTAGCTCCAACCTTGAAGGCTTATTGATTCATCCTAGGGCATCTTCATTGGCATGGTTCCATTCATACCTTGGACAATTCAACCCTACAACCCTAAAGGAGGTTCCAACAAAGAAAGGGAAAGGGAGGTATTATCTCATTTGTGGGAAATTGGGTATATCTCTCCACATTGATATTGATGCATATTTTGTGGTAGTAGATATAGTTCTATTTGCATATATGGATATACATATTTGAATTGGAGATCACGCACTAGAATTTTCTTATAATAAAATTGAGTTGTCATGTAGGATCATCTAGGATATGGATCACTCTTTGAGACCTGTCAAAACTCTCTTTGTTCACCCAACTAGATTCAACACCTATGCCAATGAATTCTA
Organism: Picea engelmannii; assembly: GCA_009831015.1. Lineage (NCBI taxonomy): Eukaryota > Viridiplantae > Streptophyta > Pinopsida > Pinales > Pinaceae > Picea > Picea engelmannii. Next base: position 298,873 of record ML777159.1, read on the forward strand.
GGTTAGTTCCTTCCATACTTCTCTTTGTCCTTTTTATCATCAGGGTTTCTAGCTCACTAAAGGAACTTCCAATAAATTAACCCTAGATTGTTATTTAACTTTCCTTTGCTAATTTGTTGGTAAAAATTGATTTGAAACCTAAATGAGGTATCTTAATAATCTATAGCCATAGGTTAACATAATCAAGATATAAAACCCTAATTAACCTAGCGGTCCTCCCTCTCTTTTTTATCCTCTCTTTCCTCACCTGAGGGTTTCTTGGTTTTGCCCTAAAATAGAGTGGCAACTCCACTATCTCTTTTCCCTTCTTTAGTAGTGTGTGTGTGTGTGTGTGGTAGGATGGTCTTCCATTCCCACCTCACATTGTGTGTGGGTGGTATGAATATGTTCGTTTGCTACATTTTGGTGACTCCATTGAGGAGTTCTTGGCAACCCTTCCCTCTCTTCAAGGATTCCTCCTTCCTTTCTATTTTAGATCCAACCCCATGCATTCACCATAGGTGGTATTGTATCCTTATTTCTCTTAGGATCTACATCCAATTACTCTATGAAGTAATCTTCCCTCCTAGCCTTTACCCCTTAGTAATGGAGGCTGTATAGATCAACACCATTAACATATTAGATAATATATTTATGCATGAGCCTTCTTCCTAGCCTTGTTGTTTGGTACACATTCTCAATGTCAAACCCAATTTCCCTCAAGGCCTCAACTTCTCTCAAGGCTATTATATTGACCTCCCAACCCCCTTTACCAGGGTGATTTTCATCCCCTTGTTGAGGAAGAACTGGGATAATCTCCTTGCACATAAAAATAGGAAGATAGTTCCCACTCTTCGCTTGAATATTTCTACCTCTTAGTTGAGCCTATCTTGCCTCTTAGGCAACCTTCTGCTAAAGGATTGACCCTACACCCTTTTACATCTCAAGCAATTCCCCACTTGCTAGTCAAGATCCAAACGAGTCTTGGATCTCTCCCTTAGTTGGTCCCTTATCCTTGGACCCTTTGAGTATTATTACTTTTGCGATGGTTCTACAAATCTTACCTCACACGCCAATCAAAACAAGCTAAGTATACATACAACCACTTTACCCTCAACCTCAGATCTCGTTGATCTTTGGCTAATGAAATATTAGTGTCCTTCCCCAACCCTAGATAAGGTTCCCTCATTAAAAAAATCTTCATGCAACAACAACCTCAAACATGAGCCATGTTCTCATGACAACTGCAACACAAGGTTTAACAAAGTACATATCCCAACATTCCTTCCAAGACAAGTGTAAGTTTTAAACATTTTACAGTGATGCAATGCACACACAAATTCTTAAAAACAGAAAATAAAACAATTGCAATCACACATATACACAAAGATTTACCTTGGAAACCCAAATTGGGAAAACCAAAAACCTGTTTAGAGCCACACCTCTAATTTTTATTCATCATCATACAACTTCATTATTTATAATAATAATAATAATCCATTTTTATGGTCACGACCAAGCCAGACACCAAATTGGTGTATGAGACCCCCTTGTTTGTGGGACATTGGACCCCCCTCCGCCCAATGATTTGACTGGTAAAGTCTACGGAGGTATACATACCCTACCCCCCTCTGGATTCGAACTTGTGACCTCTTAAGAGGAAACACATGTTCTTAACCATTAGGCCCACTCAAGCTTAGACTACAACTCTATATATAATCTCGCGACATCCAAAACCCCTAATCCATTGATCGGATTAGACTACAACTCTAATTCCTGTGATGGAATTAGAAAACCATGGGATGAAATATCGTGCACCACTAAACCGCCAAAGGAAAAAAATTGCCCCCACCAAAGGTGAAAAAATCACCCAAACAATTGGTGAATAACCCCCCCCCAAAAAAAATTTCTCGAGGGCTTTGCCACCGAGACCCACAATAGGGGGACCTACAACCAAGAAAATAATATAACACATACTCAAAATTATCCCACTTGTTGTTTTTTTTGCATACATGGGGCACATGCTTTCATAATCAACAATCCAGGGTAAAAATTCCCATTGATCCTCTACACCAAGAGAACTTCTCAGTGCTCACAACCTTTGTTAATGAACCTACAATATTCTCCAAACTATACACCTTCACCATCAATACCTTTTTCTCTTCAACCATGTCTCTGAAAACTGATATTGGACATAGATATGCTTTGTCTTAGAATGATAAGTTGGGTTCCTTGCTAGGAAGATTGCACTCGAACTGTCACAATCTATCCTTACAACTTGATGTACCAACCCAATACTTGAACACAATATTTGTAACCATATTGATTCCTTGCTTGCATGAGTGGTTGCCATGTATCCAAATTTTGTAGTTGAGAGTGCCACTACAAACTATCTTTTTCTCACCCAACCGATTGCTCCTCTAAATAGGTTAAACACATACCCACTTGAAGATATTATGCAATCCATATCTCCAACCCAGTCTGCGTCAACAAAGCAATGTATGTCAAACACTCCATCCAATGCTAGTCTTCCTTGATAGCACAATCCATAACTAGTAGTGCCACACAAATACCTGAAAACCCTCTTTACTATTGTCGAATGCTCCTTTCCTGGCTTTGACATATACCTGCTCAAGACTTCCACTGCAAATGCAATGTCCAGTCTAGTATAGACCATTGCATACATCAAACTACCAACTGCACTAGCATACAAAACACATGTCATGTCCTCTTCCTCTTCCTATGTGTTGTAACATTGATCTGCAAATAAATTTACACCTATAGGAATAAGGACCTTGACTGGTCTACATTCCTGCATATTAAACCTCAATAACATTGAATCAACATATATTTTTTGATTCAACCAGAGTTTCATGTTTTTCCAATCTCTTTTAATTTCCATGCCCAAAATAAAGTTTGCAACACCAAGATATTTCATGTCAAATTTAAAGGACAATTTAGTTTTCACATCTTGGATAATTTCCTTGTCATTTCCTATCAACAACATATCATCCACACACAAGACCGAATAAATAAGACGATCACCTACTAATTTGAAATACACATAGTGATCAACTTTACTCCTTGTGAAACCAACTACAAATATATAAGTATCAATTTTTTGATACCACTTCCTTGGTGATTACTTTAACCCATATAGGGACTTTTTTCAGCCTACATACCAACTCTTTATTTCCCTGATCAGGGGATCAAATTTTGCTCAAAAATTCAAAGTGCTCGGAATTGCTTCAAACCGGACGAGAGCGTAGGCCTCGTTGTTGCGAACCCAACGCAACTCGTTTCGTCTCAAACGAACATCGGGAGCGATAGATATTGCAATCTGTTCATAAAGTCAAATAGGCAAAAAAAGGATGCTGACTATACAATCCGTACAGGCTGACGTGGCAGGGCCGTACGACCGTACGATGATTTGGCATGTGATGACATGGTAGAGTTTGGTTGGCAGTTGAAGGCAAATGATATCTTGACACGTGGCATTGTTTGGTCAAATGATTGGGTGCCGCGTGGCCCAATCATGGGCTGCCATGTGGCACCCCGATATTGGTTGATTGTTTTGTTTGTTAAAATGTATTGGAGTCCGTGGGGTTCGACCCCCAGACCTCCCCACCATGTAAAGCCTTCACAACATCCGCCCGACCATTGTACCGCCTATTGTTTCTTATTACATATGTGTGTTTTATTGTATTTAAGTTCACATTTTATTGTATATGGCGGGGGGTCGGGCCGGGGCTTAGCCCTAGCTCGTGGTTTTGTTACATAACATATGACCTATGGTAATATTGTGCGCGGGAGTTGTTACGACGGAGTGGAGCCCCTGGTCACGTGCTTTATATATGTAACCACCACATTGCATATGGAGTGTGTATTGCAAACAACCATGTGACCACACGAAGCGCGGGGAGATTAAGTTTTGGTTTCAAACGGTTGGAAAGCGGTTAAGTTTTAAGCCCGAGGTCATATCATGACCCGCCATGTGCCCAGGTGCTAAGCGGTTAGGGGCTGGCGCGCCCATAACTGTCCTACAGTTTGCACCGTTGCCGCGGTTGCGCCCGGTGCTGGGTTTTTACTCTATATATTGTGTGTGTGCCAGGTTCATTTCACAAGGGTGCGTTTTGTAGATGCAGAGACAACAAGCTTGAAGGGGGGACTTCCAGGAGGCCTAACTTCTTCGTTTTTCGACCGATTGAGGTGCCAAAAAAGCCCAACTAGGGGTTTTTGGACGCTCTGAAGCCATTGGAGCAGTTGGTTGGTCGGTTTGAGCATTGTAAGGCATGTTTTTGAGCACTTTTAGCAATTAATAATAATGATCCATTGGAAGCTGGACCAGAAGATGTAGCCCAAGAGAGAGGTGAACTCCTTTATCAATTGTTGTGTTTATGTGTTTATGTTCATTGATTATGCTGCTGTCTATGTGTATTTTGCATGAGTAATCCCTTAATTTATGTGTTGCAAAGTTGATCCATTTGCTTTAAACACATAACATTTACATTGCAATAATTTCAGGATTTTCAAGTCTTCTTCATTTTTAGATCAAGTTGGTATCAGAGCACTGGTTTTTGAATATTTGATTATTTGCAAGTTTGTTTCTGATGCTCACAAGGTTGAAACTCACAAGAGGAGAAGGTCAACTTGTGGAGCCAAGTTCTCATCCGACAAGGATTAAGCATATACCATCACCACAAGTTTCAGGGAGGCATTCACCAAGTATGGCTCATGCAGAAAGTCATGAACGTGTTCCTGCAGAAGATGAAGATCTCAGAAAGGCTGTCATGGAGATGAGAGAGATGATGAAGATCTTGATGGAAAGGAACATATTGTCACA
>ML777159.1:307259-325776 GCA_009831015.1 Picea engelmannii
TGCCTCCTTATATGCAGATGTATGCAGTTGTTAATGTTGAGAATTTGAAATTATATGAGCCTCCGTTGATTGATGATCAAGGAGATCATGTTCATATTCCTTCTATAGATGATTTTTCTCCAGAGTATCTTACAGAACTGCATGAAGACACCATCATTGACAGGAGAATGCGAACTTCAAAACGAGGAAATGTGGAGTATTTTCGAGTTGGTCTTAAAGGGACGAATCCAAGCAAAGCCAAGTGGATTGAGGTTGGAAGGGTGAGGGAACTATACCCTCATCTTCACATAGACTGAAAATATTCTTTTGGAGGTCCAAAAGCTTCCCAATGGGGAGGTGTGATCAGGGGATCAAATTTTGCTCAAAAATTCAAAGTGCTCGGAATCGCTTCAAACTGGACGAGAGCGTAGGCCTCGTCGTTGCGAACCCAATGCAAATCATTTCATCTCAAACATACGTCGGGAGCAAGAGATATTGCAATCTGTTCATAAAGTCAAACATGCAAAAAAAGGACGCTGACTGTACAATCCGTACAGTCCGTACAGGATGACGTGGCAGGGCCGTACGACCGTACGATGATGTGGCATGTGATGATGTGGCAGAGTTTGGTTGGCAGTTGAAGGCGAATGATATCTTGACACATGGCATTGTTTGGTCAAATGATTGGGTGCCGCGTGGCCCAATCATGGGCTGCCACGTGGCATCCCAGTATTGGTTGATTGTTTTGTTTGTTAAAATGTATTGGAGTCCGTGGGGTTCGACCCCCGGACCTCCCCACCATGTAAAGCCTTCACAACATCCGCCTGACCATTGTACCGTCGATTGTTTCTTATTACATATGCGTGTTTTATTGTATTTACGTTCACATTTTATTGTATATGGCGGGGGGGTCGGGCCGGGGCTTAGCCCCGGCCCGTGGTTTTGTTACATAACATATGGCCTATGGTAATATTGTGCACGGGAGTTGTTACGACGGAGTGGAGCCCCCGGTCGCGTGCTTTATATATGTAACCACCACATTGCATACAGAGTGTGTATTGCAAACAACCATGTGACCACACGAAGTGCAGGGAGATTAAGTTTTGGTTTCAAACGGTTGGAAAGCAGTTAAGTTTTAATCCCGAGGTCATATCATGACCCTCCATGTGCCCAGGTGCTAGGCGGTTAGGGGCTGGCGCACCCATAACCGTCCTACAGTTTTCACCGTTGGCGCGGTTGCGCCTGGTGCTGGGTTTTTACGCTATATATTGCGTGTGTGCCAGGTTCATTTCACAAGGGTGCGTTTTGTAGATGCAGAGACAACAAGCTTGAAGGGGGGACTTCCAGGAGGCCTAACTTCTTCGTTTTTCGACTGATTGAGGTGCCAAAAAAGCCCAACTAGGGGTTTTTGGACGCTCTGAAGCCATTGGAGCAGTTGGTTGGTCAGTTTGAGCATTGTAAGGCATGTTTTTGAGCACTTTGAGCAATTAATAATAATGATCCATTGGAAGTTGGACCAGGAGATGTAGCCCAAGAGAGGGGTGAACTCCTTTATCAATTGTTGTGTTTATGTGTTTATGTTCATTGATTATGCTGCTGTCTATGTGTATTTTGCATGAGTAATCCCTTAATTTATGTGTTGCAAAGTTGATCCATTTGCTTTAAACACATAACATTTACATTGCAATAATTTCAAGATTTTCAAGGCTTCTTCATTTTTAGATCATTCCCTTCACTACAAATCCTTTTGGTCGCTTCATGTAGATTTCTTCTTCGAAATCCCCATGTAGGAATGTTGTCTTCACATCCATCTATTCTACTTCAAAATAAAAGGCAACAACACCAAATAAAATCAATTTAATAGAGGTTAACTTGGCAATAAGAGAATTTTTTTCACTAAAGTCAATTCCCTCTACCCGGGAATAACCTTTTGCTACTAACCAGGCTTTGTATTTCTTCACTTTGCCTTCTGCATTCAACTTCTTCTTAAACACCCATTTGCTGCCAATGGGATTTCTTCCAGTCGGAAAATCTAGTAGACCCCAAGCCTCATTCTTGTCTAAGGCTTCCATCTCTTCAACCATGGCCTTTTCCCAAAGTTTTCCATCCTCTGAGTCCACTACCTCCCTAACAGTTCTAGGATCATCATCAATAATAAACAAAGCAAAATTTGAATAGAAATAAGGTAGAGTATACCTTCCCGGTTGCCTTCTGTCCCGAACCAATATCCTCAATATTGGAGTCTGAGGCTCTTCTTCTTCTTATTGATGTTCTTCTATAGAGTTTGATTCATTATCCTTCAATTCAAACTCTATTTTCTCGGGTTCTTCCTCCCTTGGTAAGACTTCTTTTTTGACAACATCTTTAATTTCTCTAAATACCACATCTCGTCTATACACTACCTTCTTAATTTTCGGGTTCCAAAGCTTATAACCTTTTATACCATCTTTATATCCAATAAAGATACACTTTTTAACATTTTTACCAAGCTTACTCTTGTTTTCCTTTGGAACATGTACATACACATCACACCCAAACACCCTGAGATGTGAAAGAGAGGGTTTCTTGCCAACCCATACCTCATGTGGAGTCATGTCATCCAACGTTGACGAAGGTGATCGATTTACCAAGTAACAAGTAGTATATGTTGCCTCTACCTAGAATTCTTGTCCTAACCCAACACCATTGAGCATGCTCCTTGATTTTTCCATCAACGTCATGCTCGTCCTTTCTGCAACTACATTCTACTAATGTGTGTATGGAGTAGTCTTTCACCTTGCTATACTACACTTTTTACATAATTCCTGGAATTCATTCTTGTATAATTCTCCACCATTATCTGTGCTCAACACCTTATATTTATTCTCTGTCTGATTTTCCACAAGAGCCTTAAACTCTTTAAATTTGTCAAATACTTCATATTTCTTCATGAGGAAATACATCCAAACTCATAACTATGCACTAATTGTAATACTCCCCCTGCCCTCGTAGCATTATAGGGGAATCTTGCTCGATTCTGGTTCCCATATAAGCAATGTTCATAGAAATCAAAATCTAGAGAACAATTGGACATACCTTCAACCATACCCTTACCGTGTAGTACTCCGAGGCCCTTCTCTCTGATATGTCCCAGTCTTTGATGCCACAACATAGTATTTTCTCTAGAGACTGTAGGATTTTTTCCTTCTTCAACTCCAATCTTAGAAACAATGGAACTATTGCACCCGTCACTAATAATGAATCCCAATAGATTATACAGAGTTCCAATCTGAACTCCCCTAAGCAACACCATTTCTCCTCGAACCATCTTGTATGTTTCATTTTCAAACATTGTTTTTACACCTGTATCATGCATCTTACTTACATAAATCAAATTTATGGCCAATACTGGGATGTACAAAGCACCGAAGAGTGTTCTAATCCTATCATCGATGAGCTTCAATTTGACTTTTCCTTGTCCTACGATTTTGGCTATTGAGTCATCTCCTAGAAAAACATCACCCCCATCATACCTTTCATACTCATAAAACCAATCCATGTGAGGAGTCATATGAAAGGATGCACTTGAGTCGACCAACCATGCCCCATAATTTACATGTGTGCTTGAAGAAGACAAGTACACATTCTCTCCTTCATATGTGTAGGTTTTTGCTTCTGTAGAAGGAGCATCATCAAATCCCTTCCCTCTCTCAACACTTTTGGATCTACAATGTTTCTTGTAATGCCCTTCTTTTCCACATCTCCAACATACCTTTATGAATTTTCTAGGATATTTAAATCTTCTTCTAGATTTAGATCTCCCAATTGAGGACTTATTTTTGTTTCTTTCCTGGGAGTGTCCTCTGACAAATAAGGCATCTATGCTTTGTCCTTCCATGTTTTTCTACCTCATCTCCTCTGACAACAATATTGATACCACATCATCGAAGCTTAAATTAGTTGCATTACCTCCTATGGATACAACTAGACTATCCCATGAGCTTGGTAAAGAGCACAATAAACTGATACACTTATCTTCATAAAAAATCTTAATATCAACATACAAAATTGACTTACCATATTATTGAAGGTGTTCAGATGCTCCATCACCGAGTCTCCATATTTCATCGTCAAGTTGTACAGATTGTTCTGTAGGAAAAAAATATTTACCAGGGAATTAGAATGATACAAAGCCCCTAACTTATCCCATAATGCCTTTCCTGTAGCTTCCTCTGACACATTAAGTAATATTGAATCTGAGAGACACAACTGGATTGTGCTCTTTGCCTTCTGATCCAAATTTTTATAGTCTTTTGTTGACATTCCCGTAGGTGCCTAGATCCACACTAATCAATTGATCTATGTCTACCAAAATATCTTCCATCTTGAGCTTCCACAACTCAAAAATTTTCCCATCAAATTTTTCAATTTCTATTTTTTAACTATTCACCAATTCTTTTCACCATAAGAATCGATACCACAAAGCTCCCACTGTAACAAGGTTTATCACAGACCCGAGCCAAAACCTTAGTCACAAAGACATCCCCCTGAAGCTAACAACTACTCTGATACCAACTTTAAGTTTTGAACCTTTTACAGTAATACAATGCACACACAGATTCTTAAAAACAAAAAGAAAACAATTGCAATCACACATATACACAGAGATTTACCCTGGAAACCCAAACCGGGAAAACCAACAACCTGTTTAGATTCGCAACTCTAATTCTCATTCATCATCATGGAAATTCATTATTTACAATACAATATATATAGGATCCCGCAGCATCCAAAACCCTAATCCATTGACTTGGATTAGACTACAACCCTAGTTCCTTAACCAAAATTAGAAAACTATGGGATGAAATACCATACACCACTAAACCACTTGTTGATGTTTAGATTGGTCAAGATCCAAACAACAATCTCACGAGGATAAAATTCCCTTGGGTTTTTATAGAGGTGGCACTCCTCGATATTTTCTTAGAGATAATATTGATATCTTCAGACTAAAATATCAAAATGGGGGAGTACAAAATAACAAACCCCAATCTTTATCGCTCAATAAAATTTAAAATATTGTTTATTGGAAAGTAATATATTCACAAAGAAAATTCCTAAGAAGAGGACCATGAATCTTTCAAAGACTAAAATACAATATACATATATTATATAGAGAAAAAGTAACCACAAGATGAAAATAAAAAATTCCTCACATCCATCACAGTATCATAAATTTTGATCACATTCATAAGACAAAAATATATGAGTCCACAATTGAGGGAACTTTAAAAGAGTATTTCTTTCAAAATAAGAGAGAATATGATAGGTGAACTTCAAACATCTCATGCTCAATAAACTCAGAGTTCAAGATATCATTAAAGTTTCAACCCGAAATAGTTCTCCGGGAGTTAAAAAAAAATAATAATCTCTTTACAAATAAAATTAAAGTTCGCGTTTGTCCAAATGGACTGGGATGGGGCTCCCGTGGACTGTAAAAGAAAATGGAATAGGGCTGGATTTGAAATAAGAAAAAGAGGACTATAAAAAAAATGGTTATGGGTTTCAAGAATGAAATTACATAACTGGATTATTTCTGAAAGAGAAGTATAAAGAATAGAATATTATGAAAAGTGATAAGTTTACTCACTTTGATGGATCTCTCTCTCTCTCTCTCTCTCTCTCTCTCTCTCTCTCTATCTATCTATCTGCTTGTTGAGGTGCCTTTTGTATTCTCCTTTGTTGGGATTCCTTGACCAATTATAATTGCCACTTCTTGATCTGGTTCAATTATTTTGATTAAGGCATTCTTAAACCATCTTTCAATACAATTTACCATAGGCGCAATAGTTATCTCATGCCTTACTTTTATATCAAATAATGAATTTTCTAGATCTCAGAAATCAATTGAAAGTTGATGTAAAACATCTTCAATATCTTCATTTTTGTTCACATAGCTAACTAACCAACTTTCAACTTCTAACCATGAATACTCAGTCAAACTATTAAACTTCTCGGCTAATGCAGATTTCAATAATTCCATTTTTTCTTCAAATTGTTCCTTTGTCATAAATACATAATTTAATATAAATTTTTGGTCTTCAACTTCTTCGATTGTTCTAGCTAAATCCAACTCAATTAACTTAAGATATGATTCTCCCTTTTTTACACTTATAGTGTCACAATCAACCGATATTTCTTTTAAACATTTGATTCTTTTAATCCAATATGCTTTGGGTTGTTTAATGCGAACCGAGGAAGGCAAGTATTCTTGTTTTCTTTTCAACTCACTCATATTTGAAACTTTCACAACAAAGGTGGTCACAACTCCTTTATAAAATTCCTCATCATTTTCGAGGTCGACTTGTAGATATTGACTCAAATTTGTAATTCTAGATCCCAAGGAAATAAAATTGTTTGCCAATTTCCATGCCTCAAGAATAAGAGACATTATTTTCTTAATGTTTTCCCCAACATATCTTTTGACAACAACGAGTAAGATTGATGTTCCTCTCAATATTGAATCGGATTTTGGTGTTCCGTCAGAGCTTTTCTAGGGCTGGATTATAGCAATTGGGCTGGCGAATATGGGAGGTGGCATTAGAAAATTATCTAATTATTTAACTCTCTCTTTTAAAATATCGTTTTCATTCTTCATTTCATCAACTAAAATTTTAATGGCTTCACCCATGACTTTCATGAATTCATATAATTCTCGATGGTGGAACTCTATTTAGGTCAAATTCCGAGCTCAAATTTCCTTGAACTGATTTTTTTTTTGAAGATTTCCTTTGCTCTTGAGTTGTATGTTGAGGGTTTTGTTTTGGTAGGCTATTTCTTTGAGAAATGTTTGGAGATCTAGTACTTCTTTCATTGACAACTCTTCCATGTTGTCGATGTTGTTCAGTAGTGCTAACAATAGTCTCAATGTTATCCATAGGAATTGCATGAAGGTCCTAGTTATCATCTTCCTCCTCTCCAAATAGGAAAGTATTTGCATATGAGACACTGTAACCCACATACATCATGTGGTTCATGAATAATTGGTTAGGGTCGAATCCTTTAATTTCATTTGCCATCTTTAAATTATAGTGGTCAAATTGAACTGCATATTCATCTTTTTTTACAACATTCTTTAATGTTATTTCACCAATTCTCTATGGTAAAGGGATCAATTGCTTTTTCCTCCTTTCATGGAAGAAATGAGATGCGAATATATACTATTTACACACTTGAACTACAAATATCTTGTCTGGTACATAATATGCAGGGAGGTAAAAGGGCCTTTCTCGAGAATAATAAATCCTTATAACGTTGTAATGCTCCATTGCTACGAAACTTCTTCTTTTATCCATAAATGTTGTTGTCTCTAAAGAAAGCCTCGATGTTTTGGGGTCCAAATATGAGTTTCTTAAAAGAAGAAACAAATGAATTGTGCACTTCATAAAAATAATACACGACCTTTTGCTTCCACAAAGCAGGGTACCATGTATGAACTGGGTCAATTTTGCAATTGATTTTTTTGGATAGATGCAATCCTTTGAAAACATGACAATATGTAATAGCAAATATTAAAGATGAGGACATGTATAATTTCTTACTCTTTCTGAAATTTCACAGTTGAAAAGATAGCTCACCATAAATAATTTTCGCCCAATCAAAAAATGCTTTTTCATGAATGGAGAAATAGAGGATGTATAGAGCCAGATGAGGAACGATTTCCGACGATTCTTTCCTAGCTACCCTGACAAAGATCCATGCCATTTATCGGTGGGGTTTTTTTAGCAGACTGACCCGGATGGCTGATAAATCTTCTGGCATCAATGCCAGGTCTTCAAGTTATTATTGCAAAAACTCGAGTCCACTATTTCTTGCCTTCAAGAAATCTTTGCCTTCATCCCCTTTGAAAGTCACAATTGGTTTTGGAAGTTTAGAAATTCTTTTGAAGACTAAAGGACTTAAAGAAATTGGGGATTCTCCAAGAAGTTGAATAATCTTATGGTTCTTATCAAACTTATCTATGCACCATGAAATCAATTCTTTGCAGTCGAAAACCTCTATAACACAATCTGCTGAAGCAATCACAGATGTCCAAATATGATTAGAATTTATTTCCAAAGGCTTCAATGATGAGTAGTACTTGTATGCTCTTGACCACTTGAACCTTTGATATTCTCATCCAAATGCATTGAGAGTATATCCACAAAATATCTCCTTTCTTTTGGCTGTCATACTTCATGAAGTTGGTAGATTGATGTACAATCACTTTAGAACATTAATTTCAAAGTCAACCCTTTTACAATAATATACCTTGAAACTCTTCTTTCGAAAGAATGATTAATATGAATTGAATTTGAATTGATGGAGAATTGTCTCGAGAAGGTCGCCATTAATAACGACCTTTTGATACTTAACCATTTGTTATTTTCTGTAATATTTGCATTTAATATTCATTGGAGAAAGTGACAAGATGAGACATGTATTATTGTGGGGTGGTGGAGGGTTGAATGTAAGTGAAGAGATGGTGGAGTGAGCTCGAACCCGCAGACCCGTGGTGAATATCATGAAATGACTAAGTATGAGACATGGATCGATCGGATGAAGTGGGGGGGGGATGTTTTGAAGGATTATGATATGACCCTCGAACCCGCGATGAAGTTGAAAGTCGACTAAATATTGAAATATCGAGAGAGAAATGAAGTATGAGAAAATGAATAAGTGTCATGAATAAGATGGACAGATTAATTGTGGTGATAATCAAGTGAATCGAGCAAGTGGCTTATACCCACGGTAAACATTTGAAAAAGTTCTAAGTATGGTGCAAAATGAAGACGATGAAACAAGGCAGTGCATTTTAGAAACAAAAGAACTTTGGATTTGAATGAGAATATGTGATGAACCTGCAAGAAACTCAAAATAATCTAAGTATGGGTGTAAAATGGATACATTGGAATACAACGATGCATTTTGGAGGAGGAAAAACTTTGTACAAGGATTAAATTGACTCATTAACCCGCGACAAAAAAAAAAAAATTCCAAGTGTGAAAGACTTAACACACTTTTGGGTCAACACCGCCAAAGGCAAAAAACTTCCCCCACCAAATGCAAAAAAACAGCCCAAGCAATTGGCCAAAGAATATAACACATACCCAACAACAAGCACACCTTCCAACAATAACACAATGATAAATCGCATTCCAACATTCTCTCAACCACAAGGAGAAGTATACAATTCAACATTTGCACAAGCTATTGGATAAGTGTTCATCCCAATAATGGTATCTTCGCAAACCTAGTACCCCCAACCATCTAGACAAATGTTTATGCAAACAATATCGCGACCCTCAACGATCACATTTTAGGGAGAGTGGAACCCAAGTAGGAGTTTGAACTATAACCCTCCCTTTGTCACCTTAGGTCCTTTCCCTTGGATAAGTATGGGGAGTGGTGGCAAGGCAACACCTTGCAACAACAATGTACCCCACTTTTGCAGGATACCCTAGTAAAAACCCAAATCCTGGTGGTAGAAGAAGGCACACAACAACAAGGAATTCTTTTAATCAAATATTTATACATGATTTTAACCCTTAAATTGCATGGACATGGCTTCCTCCAAATTGCTAAGCCACTAAATATTGGGTCATTTCATTGCAATTGTTATATTATTGTTGTCCTTATGGGTTAGCTATGCTCATTATTTGTGATTTTACCTTTTATCTTCTATATACACCAATGGGATCTAGTATTATAGATCTTCAAGAGTTATTTGTAAATAAGTTGTAAAGGAGGTTTCCCCCTCATAGTGGAATTGATATTCATTCATATTTTATCATTCTCAAGGTGTGTAATTACTCATTATTTCAACTTTTACACTATTTTAGGTAGTTGGTCAATTGGGTCTAGCCTGAGTGGTTGTGCGATGAAGTGTTATCCTCCTCACTCGTGTTTTATCCTCGTAAGTGACATGACAAAGCTTCAAGACTATATAGAATTAATTTTAGCTTAGAAACCATCTTCAAAACGAAGGGAAGTACCTTATGAATTTCACAAAAAATTCAATATGTGAAAACAAAACAACATTAAAAACAAAAATAAATATTAAGATTAATTTCAATTGATATTAATCGTCATACGATAAATTTAAATTATATTTTATTGTTTAGATGAAATAATATATATTTTTAAATACAGATTTACATATAACATATGTTATATGTACATATGTAATACATATAACGTATGTTATATATAATACATATATCATATAACATATGTATTACATATTACATATATTATATATTTTTAAATATATATTATTTAAAAATAATATATATTTTTAAATACAGATAAGTATTAATTAAGTCTAACTTTGATGGTTTATATATATTTCATATCCTTTTATTTGTTTATATATAATATTCTATATATTATAATTAATTTAGTATAATTTATTATTTTATTTTTTTTAAATAAATATTTTATATTTCACATCCTCCTTTTATTTGTTTATATATAATATTCTATATATTATAATTAATTTAGTATAATTTATTATTTTATTTTTTTTAAATAAATATTTTATAATTATGTATTCCTTCAAAAGGAAGGACTAAACTGCAAGTATATCTTTTTATTCACTTTTTCCATGAAATTTTATAATTAACCTTATAACCCTATAAAAATATAACCTTAAAGGGTTGAGGCAATATTCTAGATAATGGCCTCAATTAATCTTAAACGTGATGTGGTAGTCATCCTTAATAAAAAAAAAAATATGTCTTTTTAGTAAATTACAAAGACAAGGAAAATGATCCACAAAGTATATAAACACCTTGAATTAAAGCAACGAAAAATAAACTTATCCCAAATCCAACGTCCTAATTCATAAACCACCTTTGACTTACGAAATTCATGAGTATATTATGACTGCACAAAAATTTATGGATATTTTTCTTCGATAAAGCAAAATCTTTATATCATTGCAAGTTATATTATTATTAATGTTTTTATTAAATTAAATAACTTAATAATAATAAATTGGGATAGTTTGATCTTAATTAATAATATATTAAATATTGAGAGGGATAAAAATAATAATTAAGATGTAAATCTTGCTTAAAAGATTTTAAGTTAAGATGGATGCAGGTTGTGTGTAATGTTTGGTATCACATAGCTCATTGTTGACATTGTGAATGATAAAGGACATCAAGAAATGGTGTCAAATAGATTTGATTCAATTTCCTTATCTTTTGATAATTGATTTTTTTTATAGTGTTAATTAGGTTTAGTTCGAATAGTTGAAAAAAATGGTGTCAAATAGATTTGATTCAATTTCCTTATCTTTTGATAATTGATTTTTTTTATAGTGTTAATTAGGTTTAGTCCGAATAGTTGAAAAAAATGATTGTTATATTGAAACACTCTCTCTTTATCATTTATAGTTTTACCAAATTTGTTGTGTAAACATTACTATGAAATAATTTTTAATATTCTTTATAAAATGTGAAATGAAAAGGATTCACTAATTATTCTTTCATGGTTGCTTTTGAATTGTAGTATGCCTTCTAAACTAATTCTCGATTGCTCTTTAAGACTCTTATGTCTGGGCTCTAAAAGAGTTTGTGGAGGTGGGGTGGTGTGGGGTGGTGATATTAATTAGTTTATTTATTATTGTATTTGCTACATTTGGATGTGTCTTTAATATGCAAGTTATATGTAGATATTTATGAAAGATAATAAGATAAGAAATATTTTTTAAAATAATGAGTTGAGTACATTCTAGTGAAAGTTTGATATTTTTTTTTTTTTTTAAGATTTATGATTATTTTAAATTTTTTTCTGAATTAAAAAAAATAAATTGATTTGACTTTTTATTGTTATCAATTCAAAATAAATAATTTTGTTCTATTTCTTAATCCATTTTAATTTTTCCCGCTCTAAAATTGTAATGTTTTAAAAGTTAAATTGAAAAAAAAAAATTGATTAATAAATATTGATTTGACATTTTTATGCTTTCCATTGGTTAATAAATATTGATTTGACATTTTTATGCTTTCCACTCTAAAATTGTAGTGTTCTAAAAGTTAAATTGAAAAAAAAAATTGGTTAATAAACATTGATGTGACATTTTTATGCATTGCAAAATTATAATTTTAGGTGAATTGAGAAAAAATCAATTAATTTTGGGTTTATGCATTGCAAAATTATAATCTTCTCAAAGTTGAGTTTTAAAATATTAGTTATGGTTTTTTATAAGATTGATTGGTTAAAAATATTGATTTGACATTTTTATCGTTACCAATTGAAAATAAAAAAACAAAATCCACATAATTTAATGTTTTATTGTATTGTGGTAGTGAGATGACAAAAATGTAAGATCCATTTATGATGTATTGTATAGGATATAAAATTATTTATATTGATTATGAAACAATCTCTTGGTAAGACTCCTTCTGCATCTTTTGTGGCAAACTCCATCTTACAAAAGGTTGATATTCAGCTGACTCCGCCACCTACATTACCAAAACAAAGGCACAACTTAGCCTATCCATCTGACAAGGTGATCGCCTGGTTTGATGGTGCCTCCCAACTCAACGGCACTATCTGTGGTGCGGGAGGAAAAATCAAGTTAAACAACCATACTAGCTACCGCTGGACAATTAACTGTGGTGAGGGGACAAATATGAAGGCTGAATTATTGGGGGCTTGGGCGTCCCTCATTTTGGTAAGACGCCTACAGATCGAAGAGCTCATACTCCTGGGTGATTCAAAAGTCATAGTTGACTGGTTGCAGGGCAAAGCTGATTTCAAGGTGGCTGCACTTATGGGATGGAAAGAAAGAACATTGGAGTCATCTCTCTGGTTCCGGAATCTTTATGTTTCACACATTTATAGAGAGGACAACCGTGAGGCCGATGCACTCTCCAAATCAGCATTAAAATTGCCACCGGGCCTTTTCTACTTCACCAAATGGGAAGATGATAATGCAGGGCCCACCATCAACATCAAGCTGTAACTGATGCACCCCCGAGTTGCCCGCGATGACTGATGTCTATCCATTCTTCAGCAGGTTGATCCACGAGCTGTGGAGCTGTGGAACTGGCATGGCCGACTTGGAGACTTAGTTACTTTCTGCTAGTTTTATCGATTTTGTATTCGCCAGCATGGCCTATCTATGTCTACTTCTTATCTACCCAGTTGGCTGTTATCCCTGTGGCGTTGCAGTCATGGATTGGAGACGTAGCCATATTGGTTGTTTATGTCTATTTTGTTATCGCCAGTAATGTCTATTCGACTGATATGTCTATCGATGTGGCACTCACAGACGGTGACTGTTTTTGTACATTCATATATACTTCTGAATATATAGAGTAATTTTCATGTGGAATTTTTTTATTTATTAATAGTCTAAATCCATTTAATTGTTATCTATTATTTTGTTTCTCATAATCGAGAGGTCATTCAAAGGGAGGGCACCTAAGATGGCTTTTAAACAATTTAAATGTGTGTAAATTAGATTATTTTTATTGGACTTCAACGATACTCAGTGTTATCAATATATATTATTATGTTTATATTATAAGTGTTTAGACATACCCAAGAGTGAAGCAAGTTAGCTTAGTGGGCTAGCTGAAGTGGTTGAGTGCTTTGAGCTTCACACAAGAGGCCTAGGGGTCGATCCCCTGAGTCGCATGCCTTACTCCATGTTTGTGTTGGTTAGGTGTTGTAATCAACATCGATGGGTTTGAACTAGGCACCATTGATGAAGTGCAGAAAAGTGCCCAAGAGTTTTCACACGAGGTTTTCCTTGGAAAAAAAAAGTGAAGCAAATCGCATTTGGTACAATGGGTTTTGCATAAGTTGATCACTAGTGGAAAGTGGTCTGCATATGAAAACGTTTTCTCTCTTTTCCTTAAGGTCGATGGTGTATAAAAAATTGGGTATGTCCCCTCATTTCATTTATGTATGGTTATTTTTCATAGATTTAGTTTATAAGATCAACAATCTTTTTAGCTTGGTGGGTTAGCTAGAGTGATTGAGTGTTGTGAATTACAAGTAGGAGGTCACGGGTCAAGTCCCTAGGTTGGCTGGTTTTGTGGATATTGATGGCCTCACTTGATGTCCCTGTCGAGTTAAGATGCCAAAACTGCAACCGGTCAGTTTACCCTCGATGCCATCCTTAGAATGAGGAGAAATGCTCGATAGGTTTTCTCGAGATGTGCATTTCAATAAGGAAAGATACCAACAATCTTTTTAATCCTATTGTTCAACTATTAAATTCATATAAGATATATTATTTTTTTTTAATTAAAAAAAAATACTATTTAAATATATATTATTTATTAAACAACTTCAATTTTAATTTCATATTTATTGTTTATTTTTTTATATTTTATATTATATTTTTTATTAGGTAGTGAGTATATTACACATGTCTTCATTTTTCCGAGGAAATGTACTCACGAAAAACACTCTGAATACTTCCTCATGTTTCATGGATGGTAAGCGGGGTAAACCGTCAACCCTTATTACGGGGCCTTGCCTCGGGGGAATTAAAAGAGTCGAACATGTAACCAACAACAAACATGAAAACATCACGTTTGATTACACATTCCTTCATATTAGAAATTAATGACATTTTAATTTATGGAGAGTGATAAACTTCATCGATACAAATTATATATTTAATAATTTAGTCTACAAATATATTTAATATTTTAAATAACATTCAAATATAAGTCTTTACCATGATAACCCAAGATCATTACCATTTATCCTCATCCATGTTGACACAAGGATAAGGTGAATTATAATGAAGGCAATTCATCCCCGCATCATTCTAAGCATGTGAAAATTAGGAGAGTAACAACCATTAGGGTATTTTCTTATATGATTAGAGCTCGAGGTTATGTTGAAAACTTGAGGAAATCTCAACCATCTTACTTTCCATAATAGCATTACAATTTTTTGGAGTAGCAAGTTTAGTTTATAGATACTCTTTGACCAATAAGCCTTCTTCAAGGACACTCATAAGCTCTTATTTAACTCAAGGCATTCATGAGCAAATCCATAAATTTCCTTTGCAACTTTTCATTCAAAAGTTCAAGTCATGAGCACCTTCGATAATTTTCTTTGCAAAGATAAACATGACAAAGTCACAAACCATCTATGTGGAACTTCAGGTACCTCTAGTAGCTCCAAACCCTTTTTTAGATACATGGTAACACATCTCCATATTATTGGCCACCACAAGAACATGAACTATCACGGTAGGAAGCTCAACCACTCCAACAATAGTTGTACCATTAAAGTGCGTCGTAGTCTAAATGTTCTACGTTTTGGCTCTTTTTCGGGGATATTATCCATTTAATTTTTCCCGAAATCCGGTGAGAAATTGTTGGACATGCATATTTGAGTGGTTAATTTTGTATAATCCTAGTGCTCCAAGGGTTTTTCAACATGCTGAATCCATTTATGCATTCATAAATACAATTTAAACAATGAAAAAGTTACAATTTCACCCAAATACATATCGTCGGATTCTGGCGAAAAATGCCAAATCGTAGAATGTTTAGACAACGCCTTAAAGTGCCAACCAACTTGAATATTAATTTAGATTTGTTTCTTACAAATTGGATTTCTAGGTAACATACAAAGTTGTAGGAGGATTTTATAGTCATAGAAACAATTCCAAAGTGATTTTTTTCTTCCAAGAAAAGAATCAAGTTTGATTAGACTAAAGGTTTATTATCATCTCCAAGACTATCAATAACACTAAGCTCAATCAAATTTCCCTCACAGAACACTCCCTTCTTTCTTGAAATTTCCGCATAAGAGACAGATTGATCACCAATTGTGAAAATAGTTGATGACCCAATAAGATTCCCTTAGATTTGAACCCATAATCTTTTGGCAACCTGAATTCAAACATTCACTTCAAACAAAATGAGCTAACACACTACCTTCCAAAATATTATTTATTTGACTTGTCCATTTTTTTTAATATACATACATAAATAACATAAAAATAAATATGTGCAATCACAAAGGCATAAAAGACTTTTGTTACTAAAAATCATATCTAAAACTGTCATTGACATGTCTATAAAAATAGGTCCATAACTACACTTAGATTTATATATCCTATCTATAAAATAAAGTGAGTTATATATCTACGAATTGAATCTTAAACATAAAATGTAAGATCGAAACGCCAATGAAACGACAAATAAAACTAAGAAAACATGATAAAGTAGATTCCCGTCATTGGACATTTGAGTAGAGAAAATGACAGGCTTTTGGAACAACAAAAGTACACTGAAGAACAAAGAGAAGGACCTCCTTATTCTGAGGACAAAGTAAAAGTAAATATTGTTTCTAATGTCTGCTAAATCAAAGTAAAACAAAGAGAACAACCTCCTTATTTCAAGGACAAAGTATAAGTAAATATTGTCTCTCATATGTGCTACATCAAAGAAAAGTATGCAGGAAATGTAAAAGCAATAGCAAAATTAAAATTAATTACAATAATAAAGTAATAAATGCCGATAAATAAGCCAATAGTAATATGGTTTATA
Source organism: Picea engelmannii (assembly GCA_009831015.1). Taxonomy (NCBI): domain Eukaryota; kingdom Viridiplantae; phylum Streptophyta; class Pinopsida; order Pinales; family Pinaceae; genus Picea; species Picea engelmannii. Next base: position 323,795 of record ML777159.1, read on the forward strand.
ATTATCTTAAAATATATGTTGTTAATAGTAATGATGCTTTTATTTGTGTTTATTACCTGTTTTAGAACATATTTTGCATATTTTTGTTAAATTGATATTATTGCTTAATTTGTGTTAATGTGGTTGTTTAGTATGTTTGTATGTTATTTTGTTTTCTTGTTACACCCTTTATAGTATATGGATTTATTATTTTTGACTAGCATACACTTATCTACTAGAGAGGGTAGGGTGTGACCCTTTTCTATGCCATGTATGTGCGTGACTCACCTAATGATGATACAATATTTTTCTACATTGTCCTTTTGTGGTGGCCCATCTTTCTTGAGTTTTGTCTACCTTAGCTTATATGTACAATATTTTAGGGATATCTAGTGTTTTGGTAGGACCCCTGGTTTCCTTCTCTCTCTTGCTCTAAAGCCCTCAGTCGATAATTTGGTTCACTTTCACCTTCAAGGCTCTCATTTGGGTATTTACTAACCTTAGGGGTTTAGTCGGGAGTGCAAACTCCCAATTGGGTCCATAATCACTTAGGATGCTTCATTAGCAATGCACAACAACACAAGTCCATTTGGGCTTCTTACTGATGGGGCCAAATTAGTCAAACTTCATTAACACTTCCTTATCTCTTGGTAGAAAGTGTATCATGGGTTCCTAAAGAGGGTACTACAAACATTGTAATAGAGAGGTATTTTGGGCTTTAAAATGTTAGAATATAGAGGATTGTGCTCGTTTAACCATTGACGATACCCTCGTCACCCAACCAAAGGCCTTAAGCCACCCTCCGAGCACCTTGACCTTGACCGAGAAGAGAATTTTGGCTGCAATCAATAGCCAAGAGAGGCTAAATGCACCAAGCAAAAGAATAGAAACTAAACTGAATAGATATCCCACCCAGAAGCTAGCGCACCACTTTCCCAACTCTCCCAGAAAACCTGCGCACCAAACTGCTGCTACCTGCAACTGCCTGCGCAGATATTTCTCTCACTGCAACTGCTGAGATGACAAATAATGAAACTAGCGCCCTGTATTTATAGTGGACTGGCCAGTCTAACTGGGCCGACTTCTCCTTCTGGGCATCAATAAATTCAATATAAATATATTTGTTCAGTCGACAACTTGTCTAGGGTTTCCTTCAATTCTTTGCTTCCTTCCGGAGGATTCTAGTCTCGTCATAGGTCATAATAGAGGTTCATACCTCCCGAAGCTACCATAATATTAACACTCCCTCCTAGCTAGGGAGGTATGGTCTTGAGCACAACAGACCATTCAACTGGTAGCACCACGAGCACTTGTCATTATTATCCGATTGGATAATCTCCTATGACAACTGGTACAATATCAATTTATAGAACACACCTGTGTCTATTCTAGTAGTACACAACTACTCAGACTTTGTGAAACACAATCAGAAACTGTCCTTCATAACAAATAGCAACCTGCATATAAACAATGTTATGATAAAAACTGTATCATCTGGGCCAATCTTTCACTCACATCTGTGAGATCTGAAATAATGTTTGCCACCACAGTAGTCTTCATCTACATAGAAACAAGGTTATGATAAAACTGAATCATTTGGGCCAGTCTTTCACTCACGTCTGTGAGATCTGAAAGAATGTCTTCCCTCAGTATAGAATATCAACACTGGGCTATCTGCCCCATTCTTCAAGGAAGAAGGATTGTTTCTGATTTCTGAACCTGGACCATTTCCCACCCTATGCCATTCTTCCGACACTAAACAAAGTGTAACCTGGAGAGAATGAGTCTTCCCTCGAGAAATGCTTGGACCATTCCTTACCCTGGGCCATTCCTCCGACACTAAACAAAGTGTAACCTGGAGGGAATGAATCTGCCCTAAGGAATGACTGTCCTGGACTATTCCTCACCCTGGGCCATTCTTCCGACACTAAACAAAGTGTAACCTGGAGAGAATGAGTCTGCCCTCGAGGAATAACTGTCCCTGATTGCTGAGCCTGGACTAC
>ML777159.1:328837-370657 GCA_009831015.1 Picea engelmannii
GTAGGTGCTTTTGTCTCCAAGCTCCACTTTGTACGATGTCTTTCTCTCATTTAGATCTGAGAGTCTAGCTTGATCTCCTGTCATGTGCCTGGAATCTCCACTGTCGATTATCCACATATCGTCTTCAATTGTCCCGGTAAGTGCTGAGTAATGTAAGAGACTGATTGTTTTGCACATGTCTTCGGTTGACTGATAACTGGTCATGCCTTGATCAAAAACTTCAACTGCGTCATTTATTTCTTCTGAAAAAGTCAATAGGTGCGTTGAGTTAGGGCACATTTGGATATCTTCTCCTTGAGCAAGATGCTCCATCACAAGGTGTCGGATCTGAGAATTAGGGTTTCTGCAACTGCTACTGCTAGTAACCCTAGCTGCAGTTCTTTGGAAGTTGCTCCTGCTAGTAACCCTAGCGGCAGTTCCTCAATGAGCTCAATACCTAGCGGTTATGTTTCCTTCCAGGGTTTTAGGCTGATTGAAGGGGGTGTGGGCCCATAACCTGTTAGAATATAGAGGATTGTGCTTGTTTAACCATTGACGATACCCTCGTCACCCAACCACAGGCCTTAAGCCACCCTTCGAGCACCTTGAACTTGACCGAGAAGAGAATTTTTGCTGCAATCAATAGCTAAGAGAGGCTAAATGCACTAAGCAAAAGAATAGAAACTAAACTGAATAGATGATCCCACCCAGAAGCTAGCGCACCACTTTCCCAGCTCTCCCAGAAAACCTACGCACCAAACTGCTGCTACCTGCAACTGCCTGCGCAGATATTGCTCTCACTGCAACTGCTGAGATGACAAATAATGAAACTGGCACCCTGTATTTATAGTGGACTGGCCAGTCTAACTGGGCCGACTTCTCCTTCTGGGCATCAATAAATTCAATATAAATATATATTTTTAGTCGACAACTTGTTTAGGGTTTCCTTCAATTCTTTGCTTCCTTCCGGAGGATTCTAGTCTCGTCATAGGTCATAATAGAGGTTCATACCTCTCGAAGTTACCATAATATTAACAAAAAATTCATGGCATAGTCTTAAAGAACATGCAATACTAAGTCAATATACATGCTACAACTTTGTCATACGATTCAAACCCTCCAACAGATAACCTAATGTACACCCATGCCTTGAGGTCATTCCCTTGCATATTTATACATTTACATTCCTCTTTGTAAAGCCTCTTGAATTCTCTTGGAATCTTCTTTCATTCTCCAATTATCTTACAAGTACACACTTATATTAGTGACATATCTTAACTAAAACTCTCTTCCACCTCTTCCATGATCTTGAGTTACTTGCACCTTTCATCTCCAAAATCTCTACATGGACCTCTTATGATTAGGTTAGCTCCAACCTTGAAGGCTTATCAATTCAACCTCGAGCATCTTCATTGGCATGGTTCCATTCATACCTTGGATAATTCAACACTACAACCCTAAAGGAGGTTCCATCAAAGAAAGAGAAAGGAGGTATTATCCCATCCATGGGTTATTGGGTCTATCACTTTGCATTGTTATTGATATATCTTTTGTGGTAGTAGATATAGTGTTATTTGCATATATGGATACACATGTTTGAATTGGAGATTAGGTATTAGCATTACCTTGCAATAAAGTTGATATATCTTGTAGGATCATCCAGGATGTGGATCACTCTTTGAGACTTGTCAAAACTCTCTTCATCAACCAACTAGATTCAAAACCTATAACAATGAATTCCAAGTTCCTTCCATACTTCTCTTTGTCTCTTTGAACATTGGGGTTTCTAGCTGACAAAAGGAACTTCCAAAAAATTAACCCTATATTGTTAGTTAACTTTCTTTTCTACTTTGTTGGTAAAAACTAATCTAAAACCTAAACAAGGTATATTAATAATCTATAGCCATATGTTAACACAATCAATTTATAGAACCCTAATTAACCTAGTGGTCCTCCCTCTCTTTCCTCACCTGAGGGTTTCTTGTTTTTTTCCCTAAAATAGAGTGGCAACTCTAGTCTCTATTTTCCCTTCTTTAGTATTGTGTGTGTGTGGTAAGATGGTCTTCCATTCCCACCTCACATTGTGTGTGGTGGTATGAATGTGTTCGTTTTCTAAATTTCGGTGGCTCCACTGAGGAGTTCTTGTTAATCCTACCCTTTCTTTAAAGGCTTCATCCTTCATTTCTATTTTAGATCCAACCCCATTCATTCACCATGGGTGGTATCACATCCTTCTTTCTCTTGGGACCTTCATCTCATTACTTTATGAAGTAATCTTCCCTCCTAGCCTTTACCCCTTGATAATGAAGGTCATTCTGATCAACACCATTAGCATATCAAACAATATATCCATGCATGAGCCTTATTCCCAACCTTGTTGTTTGTACACATTCTCAATGTCGAACCTAATTTCCCTCAAGGCCTTAACCATATAAAGGTTATAGTATGTGCCCTCCCAGCCCCCTTTACCAGGGTGATTTTCATCCCCCTGTTGAGGAAGAAATGGGAGAATCCCCTCGTGCCTAAAAATATGGAGAGAGTTCCCACTCTCCACTTTAATACTTTTACCTCCTGGGAGAGCCTATCTTTCCTTTTAGGAAACCTTTTGCTAAACAATTGACCCTACGCCATTCTACATCCGATCTATTCCCCACATGCTCGTCAAGTTCCAAACGAGTCTTGGATTTCTCCCTTGGTTGTTCCCTTATCCTTGGATCCTCTGAGTATTACTACTTTTGGGATGGTTCTACAAATCTTACCTTATATTCCAATCCAAACAAGCCAAGTATACATACAACTACTTTATCCTCAACCTCACAACTCCTCGAACTTTGGCTAAATAAATATCAATGTCCTTCCCCAACCTTATACAAGGTTCCCTCATCAAACAACTCTTCATGCAACAATGACCTCAAACATGAGCCAAATTCTCATGACAATTATGACACAACCTTTTAGCCAAGTACACATCCCAACATACCCTTCGAGACAAGCACACCTTCCAACAATAACACAAGGATAAGTACACATTGCAACATTATCCCAACCATAGGGAGAAGCATGCAATATAAAATTTACACAAGTTATTGGACAAGTGTTCTTCCCAATGATGGTATAATCTAAAAACTAGTACCCCCAACCATCTGAACAAATGTTTATGCCAACAATATCACGACCCTCAATGGTCACATTTTAGGGAGAGTGGAACCCAAGCAGGAGTTTTGTTAGGGTCCTAACCTCCCTAACCCTTCAAGTAGATATAATAGCATGTTTTTCTATGTAATAAAGGCTGTCATTGGTAAATAAGGCTTATGTAATAATGTGAACATGTCTAATGTAAGAAAACTTACTAGAAGGTTCTGCCTCTAGAAAGTTCTTGCTCTAGAATGTTCTCTAGAAGATAAAAATAATATAAATATGGGTAGAAAGCATGGAAAAGTTTGTCTTGGAAATAATTTGTACTAGAGCTCTACTCTACTGGAGGTTTCCCCCTTGAAGAAGGGTGTGAACTTTGCTCTCAAGATAATAAAGGTATAATCATTTGGATCTATATTTTCATTGTGCTTACTATTTCGTCTCTTTCTGTTGACTACTTTTGGTAATAATTCTGCTACTTCTCTACATATTTCTTGTTGGTACCTTACAAGTGGTACTGTAACTCTTTCCTCTGTAGATTTTTAGAAAAAAAAATCCCAAGCTAGAGATGTGTGGCGGTGTCTTTAAAGCACAATGACCTATCATTCAATAGGTAAAACTGCAATTGGGAAAGAATACATGTAGGAAATATGCATGGTTTCATGTGGTTACTCTAAACACATTGTTTCACCTTGTTGGACACATATGTAACCCATGTTGGCACCCCTTCGAGTAGTATTGCATTAGACAACACTTGTACACGACCTTTCACTCCCATGTACCCTTGGGTATATAGGGAGTCCCATAGGTCTCCTGAAACCAATTGTAGATCAACCACTCAACTTCTCGACTTCTATAGTGGCACCGAGAACAAAACTTGAGAATATTACTCTTGCGTACTCAGGTAGCACGACTAAGGGTACGATTAATCCTCCTTAGTTAGAGCCCTCAGATATTGGGTCGACTACTATCATTGGACCCCACCGATATATTAGAGAGATATAGCACATGGAAACCCCTTGTCTATAAGCACCCTGAAAACCCTAACCCTTGCTGCTAGAACATAACATAGAAGAAAGAGAGTGGAAATTTTGCACATCTAGTGTGCACAACCCCGCTTCCTACATCCAGGTTGTGAAATTCCTACACAATTTTAACTATTAAGAATTTGGGCATTCTATCACTACAATATTATTTAGACCGAAGTATAATTCCGTAGGAGTGTAAAAGAAAAATAACATAGTGGTTCCACTGACACCCTTATTTGGGACCTATCCAACTGGATTCTTATCTTTTCACTGATCGTAGTGGTACCTCTCACTCATAAGCCTTTTTTTTTTTTTTGGTGGATCCACCCCACCCTTCCTGGTACCCCTATTTGGGACCTCACCTACTAGATTCCTCCTTTCGCACTGATCACTATGATACTAGTCTCTCATAATCCCTTTTGTATGAACCCAACAACCCTATTTTTTTCCTTCTTATCTCCCCGATGGCCCACACCCGCAACAAATACCTTGACAACCACATCAATGCCTTGGACAAGACCATGATTGACCTTGACAATGGAGTCAGAGGAGCTACTTCAAAAATTGCTTCCCTTAATTCCCAGATCAATAAAATAGATGATCGATCCACTAAACTAGATGAACTCTCTAAATAGATGGACTCCATGTCCACATGGTTGTGTCAATCAAAGGGTCCTATCTCTTATAACAACCTTCACACCAAGAGGGTGCTAAATCCTCCCATTCCATGGCCTTTCATTCTATCCCCCTTACCCGTGACCTCCATCTTCCCAAAGTTGAGGTGAATAAATTTGATGGCTCGGATCCCACAGAATGGGCCACTTAAATGGAACATTATTTATTCTTGCATGGAATCATTGACGACTTGATTAAACTTCATATCGATATCCTTTATTTGGATCCTGAACAATGGCATAAAAATTCACACTGAGGGTATATTGCTTGGACCCAATTTGTTGCATACCTTTATGAACACTTTGACACATACACACATCATTTGGGCCATTTGACCAAGCTTAAATAGTCTGGTACCGTTGAAGAATACATTTTTTCTTTTGATTAGTTGGATTTCTGAACCGAAGGCATGTTTGACACCTTCTTTTGTGAATGCTTTATTACTATCCTTAAGGATGACATCCGAGCTCATGTCCTAATGGCTCACCCCCAAACCTGGCTTGAAGCTACTCACCACACCAAGGAAGCACAACATGTAGTCTCTTCTCAAATAAGAAATACCTCCTTTATTCTCCATTCCCGACCCACCAATCCATCCTCTCCTTCCCCTCCTCTTAAGATCCAAAAACTAACCCGGACATAAATGGATGAATGCTAACTTAAGGGTCTTAGATACATTTGTGATTAATTTTTTTTTCTTCAGGGCATAAACGTAAGGAGCAAAGATTTTTATGGCCATTTAGAAAGAGGATGGTGATGTCCCCCCCCGAAGTGTTTCCCCAAGATGATAATCATAGATCGCCCCTTGATCCACCATAAGCTGAAAAACTCATCTCTTTGAGTGCTCTAACTAGTATCTCCGCTCCCCAAACCCTTAAGTTAATTGGATATCTCAAGAATTAGAAAGTCACCATCCTCGTTGATAGTGGTAGCACCTATAATTTTATTCATCGTCGAATTTCCCAAGAGACCCTTTGCTATATCCTTGCAGTCAATAACTTCCAAATCATGATTGTTAATGGAAGTTCCATGAAATGTGGGGGTTGTTGTGAAAATGTGCACTTGCAAATTGGTCAATATCACATCAAATCCCACATGTTTTCTATTGACATGGATGGTTGCGACATTGTTTTCGGTGTTGAATGCTTACACACACTAGGCCCCATCACCATGGACTTAAGGAATTATCCATGAGTTTCCAATAGGATGGAAAACACTACCCATTCAAAGGAATCACGATTGGTTCCCTTAGATCATCAATTCAAATTGAATGGAGAAACTCCTCAAAAAGGTCATTCTGGCATTATTTCCCAATTCCATGCCATTCAGGCAGTTGAGACTCCCTCCCTCGTTGTTCATCTTGACATGCAACTTATCCTCTCCAAACACCACTCTATTTTTTACAACCCCCAAGGAATCCCACCTTCCCATGATCATTCCATTCCACTTGTCCTTGGTAGTTTTCCTCTCAATGTTCACCCTTATCGTCACCCATTTGCCCAAAAAAATGAAATTGAGAAAATTGTTCAAGAATTGTTAGCTATAGGTGTCATTTGTCTCTATACAATCCCTTATTCTTCTCCCATAGTCACAATACTCAAGAAAGAAGGTACCCGAAACACATTCCTTGATATTTGAGCCCTCAACAAAATTACTATCAAAGACAAATTTCCCATTCCCATCATTGATGACCTTTTGGATGAACTGAGTGGTGCTCAATTATTTACCAAACTTGATTTGCATTCAGGCTACCACTAGATACGTATGAAGGAGGGAGATATTCCCAAAATATCCTATTGTACTCATGAAGTCCATTATGGCTTTTTGGTCATGCCCTTCGACTTGTGTAATGCACCCTCCACTTTCCAAAGCCTCGCAAATCATGTCTTCTGCCCTTTCCTCTGCCAGTTTGTACTGGTCTTCTTTAATGATATTATTATGTACCAAATACTTAAGATATCCCAATAAACTACAAGTACACACCATGTACACCGATGTGAGTGTGAAGCACAACTCCAATATAGATAAGAGAGATAAGTTACCCAATAACTCCTTAGAGAATAGGAGAACCTCCTCCAAATAACCAAATACATTCATACATCACAATTCACATGTCCTCAATAATGAATACATGATCTCTATATATACCTATTCACACACTACACATGAGGCCCTTTTATCATTAGGCCGACCCTATTACATATACATTTACCCATTACATGTACATTTAACCCCATATATGCCCCCTTTTAGGATCATATCATATTCATTTAACCCCATATATGTCCTCCTTGGGGTCATATCATAATACCCTCCAAAAATATTTGTCCTCAAAGATTTGAAATTAAGGCTTCACATGTGATGAAACCAAGTAATATGATTTTCTTATGTTCTTGCTTTCTTCATTCCATTGATGATGATCCATCCATCCAAAATCAAATATTTTCAGTCTTAATCCTTGGTGGCTAGTTGTTGCATAATTTTCTTTCCTTTGATTCCATGTATTCCAATAAACTAGAAGTACACACAATGTACACCAATGTGAGCATGGGTAGATAAGAGAGATAACTTACACAATAACTCCTTAGAGAATAGGATAACCTCCTCCAAATAACTAAATACTTTCATACATCACAATTCACATGTCCTCAATAATGAATACATTATCTCTATATATACCTATTCACTCACTACACATGAGGCCCTTTTATTATTAGGCTGACCCTATTACATATACATTTACCCATTACATGTACATTTAACCCCATATATGCCCCCCTTTAGGATCATATCATGTACATTTAACCCCATATATGCCCTCGTTATGGTCATATACGATATCCTCATTTATAGTAAAATTGGCAAGCCCATCTTGCCCATGTTGATCAAGTCTTACAATTATTGTCTTGGCATCAACTCTTTCTCTAATAGTCTAAATATTCCTTTGGATCTTTTGAAGTAGAGTTCATAGGCCATATTTTTGGTAAGGATGGTGTCCATGTGGATCCTAAGAAAATAGAAGCTATGAAGGATTGGCCCCACGCAAAAAATATTAAAATTTTGTGTGGTTTCCTGGGTTTAACTGTCTATTATGGAATATTTGTTCAAAATTATGGAAAAATTGCAGCCCCACTCACTGCTCTCCTTAAAAAGAACGATTTCAGTTGGAATATGACCACTGATCAATATTTCCAAGCTTTGGAAGAGGCTATGTGTACGACTCTCATTCTGACACTGCTCGACTTCACCAAGACCTTTGTTTTGGAATGTGACACTTTTGGGAAAGGGATTGAGGCAATTCTCATGCAGGATGATGAACCTTTGGCCTTCACTAGCAAACAAATTTATGAGAGCCACTTGGGAAAATCCACTTATGAAAAGGAAATGTTGGTTATTTTGCATGCATTGGATCTCTAACGTCCTTAACTGCTTGGCCAATGCTTCCAAATTAAAATTGATTATCGTAGCCTCAAATATTTTTTGGAACAAATAATTTCATCCCCTGAGCAATATAAGTGGTTGACAAAAATGTTCAGCTATGATTATGATATCATTTACAAGAAGGGAAAAGAGAATGTGGTTGTTGATGTTCGACAACACAAGTATTCCAATAGAGGACAAACACCTTCAGTAACCACTCATACAACTAGATCAAGGATCAATACACCGATGTTTTTATGTGGTAAACCCCTATGGGGAAACATCCACGGCCCCAACCAACAAGACCACTTGGAGCAATTTATTAATGCAAAAGAAAATATTACAGAGAGATTTACAATAGAGTTTCTCACAATCGATCATTGAAAAATGACCCTCGGTGCTCTTTAAATATAGATCATGGAGTAATTAGGTGTTAAGCCATGGATCAATGTAACCGTTAATATAGAGGAGAAAATATGAACTTTCAGATCACTCAATGTCGGAAACATATCGTGACTATTAGATTACCTAACTACAAATGTATACTAATTCATACTAAATAAACACACTTTTACCTAACGACACATTAGACAAAGTTGATATTAACTAACTCCTAAGTGTCTAAATGTCCTAACACCCCCCTTAAGAACAACTTGGTATAGGATTGAAGGATTTACAAAGGTGACACAATAGAAGAAGGAAGGAGGCATTAAAGCCTATCCCCCGTTAATGACAACTTCTTGAACTCCTAACATAGTTCAAAGTTTGGAAAACATTGCTTCTGTAAGAGACTTTGTGAATACATCAACAACTTGATATTCTATAGGGAAAATAACACTTTAATAACTCAATCATGAATGAGATTTTGAATTATATGCATGTGTATCTTGATGTGTTTGTTGTGTTGATGTTTAAATGGGTCTTTGGCAAGCTTGATGGCACTCTGATTGTCGCACCAGAGGGTTTTCAGATGCTACTGCTGGAATCCAAACTATGAAAGTATCTATTGAAGCCACAAGGCTTATTGACTGGCATTAACCACTACTCGGTACTCTGATTCTGCTAAAGAAAGAGCAATAGCTTGTTGTTTCTTTGAGGACCAAGTGATAGGTCTTGAACCAAGGATGAAAACATAACATGCAGTAGAATTTTGATCATCAAGGTCATCGACCCAACCTAAATTAGTGAAACCAACCAATAAAGCCCCCCCCCCCAAAGCTATAATGTATCTTGAACTGAACTGAACCCCAGACATACCAAAGTATCCTTTTAGATGCTTTCAAATGATTTTCATGGGGTTTTCATATACTGGGAAATAAGACCAATATCAAAGGAAATATTAGGACAGGTATGAGTCAAATATAAGAGGCTACCAACTAACTGATAGTAAAAAGTTGCATCAACTTCGGGAGAAGTATAGTTGGCAACAAGTTTGACTCCAGACTGGAAGGGAGAAGGCACTGGTTTAGAATCTTCCATGTGAAAGTGACGAAGAAGGTCACAAGCACACTTATAATGGGAAATAAAATTTCCTTCCTTGGTTTGCAAAACTTGGAGGACAAGGAAATAGTGAAAATAACCCAAGTCGGTTGTTTCAAATTTCTTCTTAAGGTTGGTTTTCACATGGTTTAAAATTTTTGGGTCACTACCAGTGAGGATAAGGTCATCAACATAAAGAAAAAGGATTATGAGATGGCTTCCTACTTTCTTGGTATCGACATTAGGGTCAGAATTACATCTAGAAAATTCAATATCAAGAAGAAAGATATCCATTTTGGCATACCAAGATCGAGGAGTTTGCTTAATACTATAAATAAATTTCTTAAGGTGGAAAACAAGGCTTGAGTCATTTTGGACGCAACCAGGAGGTTGTTCCATGTAGATTTCTTCTTGCAAATCCCCATGCAATAAGTCATATTTGATATCCATCTCATGGACCTCCCATTAATGTGAGGCTGTAAGGGCTAGAATAAGGCGGATATAATTCATTTTGGTGACAGGGGAAAAGGTTTCAATATATTAAATGCCTTCAACTTGAGAGAATCCTTTGGCAACTAACTAAGCCTTATGTCTTTCAACAGTTCCATATGATGCATACTTAGTGTTGTAGACCCATTTACATATGACAAGTTTTCTTCCTTTCGGAAGAGGTACAAGATACCAAGTATAGTTCGCCATTAAAGAGCGATACTCTTCATTCATTACTATATCCCAATATGGATGACCTGAATCTTCTGCAAATGTCTCTGGATCTTGAGTGTCTGGAAATTGAACCAAAATAGAAGAGGCTTGCTGGAACTATGAACATGTTTGACCTTGATACGAAGGATCACCAACAAGATCACAAATTGCTTCTCGAGTTGAACGAACCCATATGGGAAGCTGTGGTGTTGGTGCAAATTCATGTTCAATGGAATCATATGGAGGAAGGTGAGCATGCAGAGGTGGATTTTCATCCTCACTATCATCATCTAAAGAATAAGAAACCATAATAGGAATAGAATATGGCACAAATGTTGAAGATGGATCGTAGGTCGAAGAAGGCACAAACGTTGAATTAGGCTCGCAGGCCAAGATATTTTCATCAAATTTAACATCTCTTCTAATAATAATTTCATTGGAATGAGGTTGAAGAAGTCTGTAATATTTTTCATCTTCAGAATATCCAACAAAAATACACTTCTTACTTTTAGGTTGTAAAGATTTCCTTTTCTCATCAAGAATGTGAGCCCATGCTACACTGCCAAATACAAGAAAATGACTTACATCTGGCTTAAGTTTATTCCGTGCTTCTTTGGGTGATATATTTTTTAGAGCCTTAGTGGGAGTGAAATTTACTATATAATTTGAAAAATTAATGGCTTCCACCCAATAATTAATACTTAATCCCTTGGATTGAATAATATAATTAGCCATTTATTTTAACATGCATTTCTTTCTCTTAGCAACACCATTTTTCTATAGTATATATGGAACAATGTGTTGCATTTGGATGCCTTGTGCAGTGCAAAAACTTGTAAAATTGTTGTTCACATATTCACCTCCATTATCTGTTCTTAACCTTTGAAGTTGATGTCCAGATTGTTTTTCTACAAGGGCCTTGTAGGCCAAAAACTTGTCAAACACTTTGCTCTTAACTTTTAAGAAGTAAACCCAAGTGCGTCTGGAAAAGTCATCAATGAAAGTTAAGAATATATGCACCCAAAAAATGGAGAAGAAAGTGGATCACACAAGTCACTGTGAACAAGTTGTAAAGGGGACGAGATGTGCAAAGAGGCACATTTTTCAAAAATGTCTCGATGATGTTTTCCAAGAACACAACCGACACAAACACCATCTCTGGAAGAAACAAAAGGAAGACTAGTCACCATTTGTTGATTACATAGTTGCTGAAATGAGCGATAGTTTAGATGACCAAACCACTCATGCCAAAGTTTCCTCAAGTCATCTCCATGAGAAACAAAAACTGATGGAAAATATGGTGACCCAAATTTGTCAAACTTGTACAACCTGGTAATATTATCATAAATTCCAGTTGCAAGAACATGCTTAGGATATTTTAGATCCTTGATGACAACTTGGTGTGGCGAAAAATATATAGTTTTACCTTCACTTGAATGAGTGATTTGATACACAAATAGAAGGTTACAGGAAAGACTTGGAACACATAATACATCATTGAAATGACCATTATCTACCTAAACTATTCCAAACCCTACAACACTAAGAGATCTTTTCTCACCAACAAATATTTTCTTGGTGTTACATTAATTAAGAGTAGAAAATATGGCTTTATCCATAGCCATATGATAATATGCTCCACAATAAATAAGCCACTCATAAGAAGAAGACGTAGAAGTTGCATTGAAGGAGAAAGAAGAAGCACAAAGTGCATGTCCATGAGAAGAAGCAGAAGAAGAATCAATATTGATATTGTGCTTCTTCATCACTACTTATAAGGCTTACATATTTTTAAAACATTTAGACTCCACATGACCATCTTTCCCACAAAAGTTGCATTGTCTATCACAAATCTTCTTACTTTTATATTTTTCTCCTTTGTCACCATTAGGAGCGGAAGCTGGCTGAGAGGGTTTGTGACCTCTTTTTTGCTTGTTGTTGTGGCGATGATGTTGCTTCTTGGAATTCTTGGGTTTATGTTTCTGTTGGCCCACTAAGGCTTTGTTGGAGGTACCTACAGTGCTGATCATTCCAAGTTGAAAAAGCTTATCTTGCTCTCTAATCAAAGAAAACCAAAATGACTCAAGAGTGGGTTTTTGATAAGAAGTCCCTAGAGCTTCTCTGGTGGCATAAAAGGTAGATACAAACATTGAATATGCACTACCAAGCTTAGAAATAATAATATATATGCAACATTCATCATCCAAATCTGTTCTACACACTTTACATAAAATTCAGTGTTTTGAACTTAGATAAATAGTCTTCAATGCAAGGAAAATCATTTGAACTTAAAGTCATTATCTGATTTTCTATCTAGTGGGCTCGAATAATATTGTGTTTACTAAACACGGATTCAAGCTTTTCCCAAGCTTCATTAGGGTGATCAATTCCTTGAAGGTGAAACCTTAAATCACGAGAGATGGAAATTCCAATCAGTCCACGTGCTTTGTCACTCTTATTGGCCCATTTGACTTTCTTTCATCATCTATGGGTTCTTGTTCTTTTCCCAAGGTAATCTGATACAATCCTTTACTTCTTAATACATCCTCCATATAGGATTTCCATGAGAAGTAGTTGGTATCGGTAAGAAAGAAATCATTGGGAGAATCCATATTATAATATGCAGAAAAATATGAAATTGATGGTCTAGATGAAAATATCTCGAAAAAATAGGTTGTTTAAAAAAACGACATTGAAAACAGATTTCGTATGTGAATGTTATTCCCATTTTAAAAAAGGCATAAACAATAACCAAAGGGCCACATGGAAAGTAGAAGTTGGTCCACGTGGTGATACCCCTCCTTGTAATAACCTCACTTTTACAAATAATTTGTTTATGAAGTGACCCACTTTTATAAAATAATCGAGAATCACTTTTACAATGAAGTTACTTTACAAATGAAAGTTAATTGCAAAATAAATAACTTAAAATAAAATATTAAAACTACTTATAGTGATTCACTTTTATAATTTAAGTGAAATACACTTTACAATGGAAGTATGAGTTTTTCAAAAAACAAAACAAAAAAGAGACTTGAACTCAAGACCTCTTACTTAATAAAACAACTTTTAACCAAGTGAACTAGTGCAAACACATTATATCATTTAAAAGGAGGATTGGGGGTGTTGTTGTTTTTGTGGAAGACGACCTTGGAGATAGTGCTAAAAAAAAATTCTTTTCACACAAGAAAAAAATTTCTCTTCTCAATGACAACAAGAGTTAGATCTTAGTTAGCTTACCCAAAAAATGCAAGTTTTCCCTTTGTTTCTAATTTACCGAGATCACACAGAACACATGACAAAGAGCATACGAAGACACAAAAACCCTTTCTTCTCTGTTTTTTATTTTCCATGATTGCACAAAGAATAGGGAAAAGAACAACAACCCAAAAATAGAAAACAACAAACTGAAATAAAACCGAAATATTATCTTTTTAAAATTTTAAAAGGGAGTATTCAGGCTTTATACTTCGGAATCTGACTGAAATGGTTGTATCTTGGGAAACAAAAACCTTTTCGAGTGAAACAAAAAGTGTTCCTAATTGAAATGAGCACTCCGCGCACAATGGAATAGTCCTCTCGACCAAAAAATGTACATAAACAATAGAAACCAAAGATGCGACAACACGACTTCAAGATTTCGATCTACAACGAAAGCAGGTCTTCAAATGTGATTTGATACCATGTTTTATAATACATGTATTATAAGAGAGGATGAAAACCTTTAGTAACCACTTGCACAACCAGATCAAGGACCAATACACCAATGTTTTTACGTGGTAAAACCCCTATGGTGAAACATCGACGACCTCAGCTAGCATGGCCACTTGGAGCAATTTATTAATGCAAAAGAAAGTATTACATAGAGTTTCTCACAATCAATCATCGACAAATGACCCTCCACACTCTTTAAATAGAGATCATGGACCAATAATGTGTTAAGCCATGGATCAATGTAACCGTTAAGATTGAGGAGAATATGAACCGTCAGATCACTCTATGTCGGGAACATATAGTGACCGTCAGATTACCTAACTACAAATGCATACTAATTCATACTAAAGAAACACACTTTTACCTAATGACACATTAGACCAAGTTGATCTTAACTAACTCCTAAGTGTCTAAATATCCTAACATCCCCCCTTAAGAACAACTTGAGATATGATTGAAGGATTTACAAAGTTGACACAATAGGATAAGGAAGGAGGCATTAGAGCCTAATGTGGATGATATTTCCAAAAAATATGAAGAAGAAGGGTCCCTCTTTTCACTTTCCTTCATTGTAGTTGATTGATTAAAGGTCATTTTCCAGGAATGGTTCCAAGATATCAAACTTTCTAGTTTGATCCAACAATTGCAACAAGACCCTCATCCATCTTCAGGATACTCTTGGCCGTAATGAGGAGCTTCTCTATAAAGGTCGTCTATATTTGAGCAAACAGTCCTACTTTAAATCCACTGTGCTCTCTCAACTTCATGCTTCATTTACAAAAGGGAATTATGGATTTTACAAACTATATGAATGGATCAAATGTTCATTTTTCTAGGAAGGCATGAAGTAGGAAATCACACTTTTGTGTCTAAACATGGTAATTTTCAATGCAATAAGGGAGAAACAATCAAAACTCTAGGCACATTACAACCTCTACCTATACCACCTGCTATATGAACATATATCTCTATGGACTTCATTGTTGGCTTACCCAAATTGGGAAATAAATTAGTCATCATGGTTGTGATTGATAGCCTTTCTAAATATGATCATTTATGTGCCCTAAAACAACCATTTAAAGCCTCCATAGTGGCTCAAGTTTTTGTGGACAATTTATTCAAACTCCATGGAATGCTCCACTCTATAGTCTCAGATCGTGATCCAACTTTCACAAGAAAATTTTGGAAAGAATTGTTGAGGATCCATGGCACCCAATTGCATCTCAACACTACATATCATCCCAGACTGATGGTCAAACTAAAGTTGTCAACAAGTTTTTGGAAGCATATTTGCGATGCTTCACCTCCGAACAAAAATCTCAATGGGCTCAGTGGTTACCATTAGCTGAATGGTGGTACAATACATCTTACCATGGTGTTACTCGCATGAATTTATTTGAGGCGGTCTATGGTCAAAATCCACCCTCAACATTATCTTATCTACCTGGTGTCTTCAAGGTCCAAGAGGTTGACATAATCCTTACACTCTGAGTTGATGTTCTATGTACCCTTAAAGAGATTTCGATCCTAGTTCAGAATTACATGAAGAAATAAGATGATTATTGTCAATCCGAACATCAATTTTATGAAGGGGATTAGGTGTTTCTTCATATCCAACCTTATAAGAAAAATTCTCTCAAAGTTGATCAATTCCATAATTTTTCTCCAAAGTTTTATGGCCCTTACATAATCCTCAAGTGCATAGGGCATGTGGCTTACAAGTTATCTCTTCCCACTCACTCTAAGCTACATCTAGTCTTTCATGTTTCTTTCTTAAAGAAGGCTATTGGAACCAAGTGCAAACTACAAACTAGTCTCCCATAATTGGATGAAGAAGGATCCATTTGGTTGCATCCACAAGTAGTCTTGGACCAACGCAAGCATCGTCTTCGTCAGTACATTATTTAGGACATTTTAGTACAGAGGAAGGGTACACCACTTGAGGATGCCACATGAGATCCAACCACAGTTCTCCAACATTTCCCACATCTCAAGCCTCAAGGACAAGGCTGTTATTTAAGGGGGAGGGCATGTTAGGGTCCTAACCTCCCTAACTCCTCAAGTAGATAGAATAATATTTTTTTCTATGTAATAAAGGCCATCATTAGTAAATAAGGCCTATGTAATAATGTGAACATTTCTAATGTAAGAAGACTTACTGGAAGGTTTTGCCTCTAGAAAGTTCTCCCTCTAGAATGTTTTCTAGAAGATAGAAATAAAATAAATAGGGGTAGAAATCATGGAAAAATTTGTCTTGGAAATCATTTGTACTAGAGCTCTGCTATTCTTGAGATTTACCCCTCGAAGAGGCACATGCAATTTTTTATCAATATAATAAAGGTATCATCATTTGGATCTATATTTTCATTGTGCTTACTATTTCGTCTCTTTATGTTAACAAATTTTGGTAATAATTCTGCTACTGCTCTACGTATTTCCTTCTAGTACCTTACAAGTTTGAATTATAACATTCCCTTTGTCACCTTAGTTCCTTTCCCTTGGCTAAGTATGGGGAGTGGTGGCAAGGCACCACCTCCTAACAACAACATATCCCACTTTTTGGGGATACCCTAGTCAAAACCCAAACCCTAGTGATAGAAGAAGGCACACAATAACAAGGCCTTCTTTTGATGAAATATTTATACAAAATTTTACCCCTCAGATTGCACATACATGTTTTCCTCCAAACTGTTAAGCCCATAAATCTAGGGACATTTAATTTCCATTTTTATATCATTGTTGTCATTATGGGTTAACTAGACTCATTATTTGTAATTTTACCTTTTATCTTCTATATACACCAGTGAGATCTAATATTATAGATTTTAAAGAGTTATTTGTAAACACGTTGTAAAGGAGGTTTCCTCCTCAAAGTGGAATTGATCTTGATTCATATTTGATCATTAAAAAGGCGTGGAATTGGTAGCTGGAGGCAGAGAAGAAGAATATGGTGCAGACACGAGAGGAATGCACATCCATAGTTCAAGAGGAAGTCACAGCGCAGAACTTAGAAGCGCTTACCGAAAAGGCCGTGCAGGTCCAAACATGAGGAAGGGGATTTGCAGACAAGTTCCATAGTCTAGCAGAGGCTGTCAAGGGAGCACACAATGCCTAGGTGGCTCAGGACAAGCCACATGTTAGTGTTGGGGGGTTGTTGGGCGCAAACCCATTTTAGGGTAAAGACTAATTTTAAAGAATAAAGCACAAAGAAGGAAAAGACAACTGGCAGGAAAAGAAGCACGTGCAAGGTAAATGCGCATGCAAAGGAGGAAAGCACACGAGGCACGCATGCAAGATGACCTAACCATGATATGGTTAGGGTTTTGGTAAGAGGATGTAATGGCTGGTAATCCGAAAACATGTATAAATAGGTACCTAGGAGGTCTCGACCGGGGTTGTTGTTCGAAGATTGTTATTAGTTCTGGTTCAGGTTTTTGGTTATGATCGAGAATGTCTGTAAAATACAATCTTCTTTTGTAATATGTTGATCTGAGGAGAGGAATCAAGGTAGATCTGGAGGGTTAGATCACAATTTGGGGAGTCTGGTGTGATCTAGTCTGCCTCATTGTAGATCTCGACCTATTTGATGGAGAGTTGTAATGCACGAGGCACTGTAGTTTTGGAAACACCATAATAAAAGAGCAGAGCAGCCAAATCTTTGTGGACCTAGCCCAAGAGGGTGTGAACCACGATAGATCATGTGTTATGTGATTGAATATTGAGTATTTCCTTTACTGTCAATAATTAGATATTAGACAAATGCACGAATGACTTAGTTAGATATGTTATTTTACATGCATGAATAAGAATGACAAAATATTCAAGATAAGTTGAATGTTAGAGTAAAAAAATGAAGATCACATAGTGTAATCCCAAATTCCCACTCATTCCCAAGCTACAAGCACCTGAGCCTTGCAGCCACCCATAAAAACTATCTCGGGAGAGATTGTGTAGTGCATTCTGTGCGTTGTGTTACCTTTTGGTTTACCAGGAGGGCTGATAGTTTTAGGGGGTTTTGTTGGACATCATAGTAGATCTGAACCCGGGTCAGCCCAAGAATGGTAGTTAGAGGGAATAAACAACCAACATGTGCTATCGCCTTTTGATATATGGTTTTACCCTTTTTACACGAGGATGTGGTTGTGAAGTGTTATAATGTTGTTCATGGCACCCTTGTTATGGTTGACTTACATAGGAAAGCAATGATCCCATCTATTGCATATGATTGTGAACATTATGCCTCGACACGGGCTTTGATGCAATTGCATTGGGATTTGTTTGGATTTTCATACAGAGAGTTTAAGGCTCCTATGTGCATGATATAATTGGGTTTTAATTTAAACCATTGCTGGTCAATCCAATGGTGAGTGTTTTTTGGCTTTGAGTAGCTACTCATTGGATCTCTTGCATGATGTCTCATTCTCTTCTATCACTTGGAAAATTAGCTTTATGGGATCTACATCTAGTTTTATAAAGTCCCTTGTATGCCTTGCATTTGGCCCCTAAATGCTATGCTTAAATGAATATTTGGTGACTTATGAATATGCCTAGTGTTGTGGTTTTTGTTTTATTGTTCATGTGGGCACTAGGAAATTATCTCGTAGTCTGTTGGAGTTGGAAATTCTTCCCCTTTTTGTGCAGAAGCTAAGGAACCAAGGTAGGTTCACAAACTATTCTTGCTTCCACTACTACAATACCATGTTAGAGCGTCATCATTAGCATTGTAGCCCAATGCATTTTTTTGAGAAAAAAATTCAAGTTTGGACAATGAAAAACACAATGCTAAAAGGGGCATCATGTTTTACATCAACTTTGCATCAAAGTGACCTTGTTTTGCATTGTCTTTTTTGATGTGCACTCTACAAGGAACCATCTTAGTGATGAAACATACGACTCAAAAAAATTCATATGTTGTGTTGCATTGCACATGATTGCAGAAAACACCTAGATAATCATGTTTTCATCACGTTTGGTTCAAAAGCATATAATTGTTTTCTGCCTATAAACACAAAAAACATTGTAATGCTAATGATGACACTATTTTTGAGTCATACAAGTGTCAAAATACAAAACTTTTGAGTCATTTTGCATCTTATTAGAGTCATATTTATATCACTCTTGTGTCATGTTAGCATCACGTATGTGTCATTATTATTTTATTCATTTTTATGTCATATTCACGTTGTATCACATCACTCGTGTGTCGTGTTATCTTTGTATCGACATTTTAATTATTCCTTTTGCGTCATATTAAAGTATTTTAGCATCATAGTATATTGTTTCTTAATTGAATTATCATTGATTAAATAATAATAATAATAATAATAATAATAATAATAATAATAAGTAATTTATTACTTTTATTATCTAAATTATCAATTATTGTTTTTATATTATTAAAATAATGATGAGATTAATGATTAGTATAACTTTATTTTACAATGTAGTAATCATGAGAAAAAAAACCTTGTATATATAAACGCAATACCCCACTAACATTTAGTCAATTTCACACCATGAGAACAATAAGCCATGTATCCATAAACACAATTATGAAATTTTACAACACTAAAATTCAATCAATTTCACATCATGGAAGCAAAAAAACACGTATATATAAATGCAATGGTGAAATTCTAAATTACATCATAAAATAACCATGTATTATTTTTTTTTGCCTATAAATAACTGACACATTGCTACCCTAGGAAAATGCCAACTTTCTATACAACACAACATGAAAAAAAATAGTACACATATAAGGAAATGAAATGAAATTGACATTAGAAGTTGATTGAATTATTATTAGTTCCCTCCTCATCCTCACTATGTAGAATCATAATAAATGAACATGAGTCATCCTCACTATGTAGAATCATAATAAATGAACATGAGTTCAATATAAAAAAGTGCTAACATTTAAAGATGTAATAAAAAACGTGTAGGTTAAATATTAGTCAATACCTTTTGATCCCTTCAAGTCATCCTTGTCATCATTAGTCTGGAAGAATACAATATCATTGAGAATAAACTCATCATCCACCATATATTTCCACTTTTTATAATTTACACATGTGTGAAAATAATAACCAAAATAAATATATTTCAATGAATGAATGAATAATTCCAACTATTTACAAGTTAAACAATAAATACATAGTAAACAATTAATTCCCTAGTGCATGAGTTGCAAAACTTTCACCATTCATTTGTAACCATTCCTCTTGGTATACTTTACTTCTTTGATAATGAGGTCACAAAGAAAGTTATTTAATTGTATGCAACAAGAGAAAACCATATTTAATAATGACATATTTTAAGTTGGTATATTAACATAATAAATTAGATTATATTACTAAACTTACAAAGTTACCTCTAATTGAGGACCTATTGGCTTGACCTGAAGAATGTGTAACCATAATTTATTTGCACCTAATTATGAATTTACATATGATAAGATACAATCAATTGAGTTTATCAATGTCCGACAAATGGACACAAAAGTAGGTCAATGGTATTAAATATTACTTTAGAGAAAGATAAAAGGTTAGAAGCATATCAAAATAAATCACTACAAGCATACCAAATTCAATAACAAAAAGCATATATTATTTATTACCTTTGTGGCATTTTAGTATGGTGTCTCAAGGTCCATTCCTCATGTTGTCTTCTCATTTGCAATCCTCTTGGCCTCTTTGTAATCCTTAAGGATTTTTTTAAATGTGATTTGTCAATATCAGACGATATTTTTATTTTTTTAGATATTTTCCTTCCTCATGGAGCTTGTTGATGTACTCACTAAATTCGTTCAAAACCACAAAAAATGAAGTCACCTATAAAATTCAATGATGATACATAATGAAATATAAAAGGTGAAGGACTAGAAAAAAAGAGTGAGTACATAGAAGACTAGTTCGAACATATTTCACCTAATATGGTTTATCCTCCTCTTGATAGTGTCAGGGAATCTTCGAAGGGCCCATTTATCACTAAATTCTACAATTGAGAACCTTCGATGTAGATGTTATAATGTTATTTGTTGATTATCACTAGTTATAAATACCAAGGTTTATGATATTATTTTGACAACTCCCTCGTGACAATGTCAAAATTTTCATTATGGAATATTGTTCCACTACCAAATTTCAAAACCTCTCCTTTACTACTAATTTGTATATCATCATAAAGGACTGCATCTTCTTTATCTTTTGCCAAGATAGATCTTCATCTCTAACCATCATCATCTATGTGCCTCATGCTCAAATGTTAATATGCATGTCATAGAATGAATAAGTACTATGAAAAATGCAGTATATTGGACTCGATTACACTCTAAATTTCACTAAAAATGTAGGACAAATCTTACCAAAGTTGACATGCTCAGATCTACTACGACTAAGACCCCTAGAAATTTCTCCCCGCCAAATCAAATGCAAGTAATCCATATCTAAGTATGGTCTCTCTTTTTTGGTTACACTTTTTATAAAAGATGCAAGTTTCTAATCAAGCTTTTCTGCAACACAAAACATATTATAGTAAGTAATGGTTAGAATCATAAATGAAACTCTTCGTTAAATAAATACATAGTTTTCAATACTATATAACAATCATAAAATATGTAATTATAATGCGTCGAGTGAATCTTGTTGTTTCCTTCATTGGTTGTAATTCATTTACCTTTACTTCTTTGTTGTTCCTCCTCTCTTTTCCTATGTTTAGTATCGTCATTTGAGGAATATCCATCGAAATCCATATGACAAATAGATCTATTACAATGATACATTACTAAGTTAAGTACATAAAATCCATGGAATAAAATATATGCATAATTTGACATGAACATTGAAAATACACATACATAATATCAACATATGCAGATTCACAAAGACTAACCTTCTAACTCAAAGACTTATGCATAAAAAAACCATGTAACTCCCTAACCCACTAACCAACAAACATTGAACCACTCTTTTTGTTATCTTAGTTTGTGTGAATTGCATTTCAGTGTGAGGAATTCATAGATCCAGTTATCATATTCTATGGAACACCTTCTAGTATAATTATTGGTGAAGAGTAATACAGAGCCAACTCAAAATGAAACAAAAGAGAGGCCGACATGGTTACGAGAACAAGCTACATTTAGTCTCCTCATAAATGTTTTGCATTGCACTATGATGGACATAGAATTAGAGGATTTAAGATTGTACACAATAGTTTGACAAAGTGTGGAATAAGGCTAGGTATTTCAAAAATAAGGTTGAGCGTATGGATTTGTGAGATTTATTGTTAATGTAATTGGATGAGGAGGGTTTACATTAGGATACTAATTATGAGTGAGATGCTTTGCAAGGGATAAGATCAATTTGAAAATTGCATACATTTCAATGTATTTCAGATTGTGTTAGTATGTTGCATCATCTACATCCGATAAACACAATCTAAAATGCATTAGAATTGCTTATCTCTTACCTTGCTAACTGGGTGACATGGACAATGCATCCATGGAAGGATGGGGAGAGGATGCATGAAGCCAATGATTGGAAGGGGACATTTTAATGTTATATGGAGTGGGACAAATATTTGTATGGTGATACTTCAAGATGAGTGTGTGGTTAAAAAACATGTGTGATTGAATGGTGATCACAAGTATATAGAAATATACACTGACATGAATGGGAATTTAAGTGACAGGGGTGTTGCTTCTAGGCATGTTGGCATAATTGTCACAACACTTACCAATTGTAACCAACCATTCAATGTTATTGTCATATCAACTACACATTCATGGCATGAACAACCATGCAAATTGATCTTGGAGGCTCCAAGAATGTTAAGTATTGCATGAGATCTAA
Source organism: Picea engelmannii (assembly GCA_009831015.1). NCBI lineage: Eukaryota > Viridiplantae > Streptophyta > Pinopsida > Pinales > Pinaceae > Picea > Picea engelmannii. The sequence continues at coordinate 351,822 of ML777159.1, forward strand.
ACAAGTCCTTCCATTTAGGTCTTCAAAATAATCTACCACTCAAGTCACCGACACACCTACACCCAAGACCATGACAGTAAAAACCAAAGTCATAAGTCATGCTTATTAGTTTTAATTGACATATTTGAAAAAGGATTCAAATATCAACATCACCCTTAAGTTTAGTTTCTACATAACTTCATCGTTTCCTATCAATATTAAGGAGGATAAAATAAAGAGTGACAAGAAACTAAGGACACACTCCTCCATACAACTCTCCCTTGAGCTTAGATACTATTTGATTTTGCTACATATTCCATAAGTGTATATAAAAATGTCATGGTTCTCCTATCATTTAAAATTGTCAATGTGGATCCTAATGGTCATTAGGCATCCTCATAATAATAAAGCACAGACACATAATTCAAATAGCAAGAAAATCACTACTAAATCCAAAACCAACATGACATTGTGACACATACAATAGGTTAACATGCATTGTATTTGTGACACTTATTTAACCTAGAACACCTACATGAAATAACACTATACTTTCTCAAGTCTATTCAAGTACTAGGGATTATATCTATCCACTTATATTTGACCAAAAGCCCTTTTTTTATTGCCTTCTCTATCTTGGCTTGTCGCATATAAGTGAAACGAGCCAACCAAAATGAAAACCCACTAATTCCTAAGTTGGAAATTATGTTGCCTCCTCTTGTTTTTCTACTTAACTCATAAACCCCAACGTCATGAGAGGCTTTATATGGAAACAAAGATGACTCTTCTTGTTTGTCTTATGCACAATTTGGATTGCTAATGTGGGCTCAAATTGCCTACAAAAAGTAATATTGTGAAAAAAAATCTCTCCTTATGTGACAATCCTCTTCTTCTTTTTTTTATCATATATTTCTTCTTTTTTTCTCTCCTCCCCTATGTTGGCTCGTTGCGTGTAATCTAAATGAGCGAAGCAAAATGAGAAACCCAAAATTATTGAGAGGGAAACAATGGTCAATCCTCTAAGTTGTCTCATTGTGTATAATCCAAATTAGCCAAGCAAAGGAAAAACCATGTGTCATTATTGCATCATGCTATTCATCTCAACTATAATATTTCATCTTAGGGTTATATATGTGAACTAATTGTAATTCAAATGATTTTTGGTTAATGTGAAGAAATCAACTCCTATGTTTGTTAATTGGGTTTATTCTAAGAGAAGAATCAATAAGAAGGCATTAATAAGAGTGGAAGAGCAATGCTAATAAGGGTAGAAAATATATCTAAACAAAATCCTACAAACATGCAATTATTTCATCCTTGACATGCTCCTTTTACTCAATGGGAGAATCATCATGAATAAGCTATTCAAACTTTATTTGGCTATATCGGTAAGCAATTCTCTAGTATAAATTAGGTAACACGGGAGACTATAATAGGAGAGGAAGATAAAATGAACATTGGGATGAGAAATAATAGAATTGAGAAAAGGAGGGCGAGGGAGAGGGAGAATAAAAAGAAGAGGAGGGGCTAAGAAAAAGAGGAAGAGAGATGGAAGGGGGGGAGAAAAAAAGGAGTGGAAGAGGGGATTATGGGAAAATGAAGAGGGAGAGGGAGGGGAAGGAGAGGACGAAGGAGAAAGAGAGAGAAAGAGATGAAGAGGAAAGGGAGGAGGTTTGTAAGAGGAATGTGAGAAGGAAGGAGAAGAGGGAGAGGGAGAGGGAGAAAGGGATGTTAGCTTTCAAGGTTACTCTGAAAGTGTTTACACCATGCTTGGGGTGGTTCATGAGATGTGGGGTACATGTCATATGTTCAACCCCTAGATATTTTGACATGTATTGGCACATAAGAGATAGACCTTAATGGATTTGCATAGTTTGAGATAGCTTTCTCAATGGATGTTGGAAACCAAATGGTTGTTGGCTTAACATTCTTCCCTTAGGCATTGCAAGGCTCTTAACAGTTTTGTGGATTCCCTTCATTGGGGCCATGTGAAGGATCCACTTGCTTGGAGAGCACCCTGCATGGGATGACAAGCATTGTGCAGCTTGGAGGAGGGAATAAGGTCCTAGATGGCATGTGGCAGCTTGGATTTTTGTTCATAGGATTAGATATTACTCAAGGATGCTTGGGGATTTGATAGTATTCTTGTAGGGGTAGATGACCCAATGGAGTACATTACTTAGGAGGATCAAGGGAGTTCATGAAGGCTTGCGATGGAGGGATGTGGACTTGCCTTTCAAGGATACATCACATTGGAACCATTATTGTGCATATCATCACCTTTGAGCATGACACATGTACTTTAGAGTGTAGCATGCCACTTGTAATTGGCCTATAAGTGTTCATTGTAGGTTGCTTGTAAGGGATAAATCCCACATTGTAATGTTGGCCTCCCTTACCTCTCATATAAATAGAGGAAGGAGAGAGTCATAGTCATTTCATTCATATATATTCATTTACTCACTTGTATTCACTCTTGTGATGATATGTGACCTAGATAAGAGTGTGCGCTAGCCTCTCTCTCTCTCTCTCACCACCAGGGTTTCTACCTTCTTGAAGTATCCCTAAGTATCTTAGAGTTCTAGGGTTATGGTTTATCCCTAGGATATTTGAGAGAACTTATTGCTTTAGAGGATGTGTTGGAGTGATTCTTGCATATTGGATCTTCTTGGTTGTTGGGATTTGTAAATCTTCCCTAACTAGGGTTTGAATATTTGAGAGGATTTGTACTAGCCTTGAGAGAAGACTATGATATTTACATGTACTTCATATTGAGCATATTAATGAATCTTACAACTGTCTAAAATTTTTGCAGCTTATAAATTTGATTTCCGGTTGTATATGATCTTTATGCATTGTTATTTACAGCTGTAATATCCCAATTTCTACTCCTTGAAATATTTATAATTAATTTTTTAAACAATTTACATGGATATTTAATTTCCCGCTACACTAACACCGGGGTAGATATACCATGGTGTTGTGAATATTGTAAATCTTTTTATTTTGTAGTTAATAAAGAATAATATCAATATATTATAAGCTTGATCACCTATAGGGGATATGGTACCACAAGAGGGGAAAGGTGAGAGGGTCTAAGGTGGGTTTACGCCTAAAAACATATACCTTATGTTACCTTGAACCTTCACCCATTTCAACATTTGAATTTCAAAGATAAAATGGGTTAAGAGGAGTGGAGGAAACAAATTCCTCAATCTAATCCACCATTTCCTAAAATATTGCAAGTTGTCTCCCTTGCATTCTTGGAACGAGGAAAGAAGTTGAATTAGAATTCTATTTCTATCATGCATGCATGGAAAATTTGAATGGGGAGAAGGGGTTGAGGGAAAAAGGGGAGAATAATATTTTTTATGAGTTAGACAACAAAAAGAAGAGAGGTAAGTCCATATAGAACAAACTAGCCGTGAAAGAGAGCTTTTAGACTAAGAAAAATGCTAAGAAACCAAGAGGGTTCTACATAAGCTTGGGATATTAGCCTAGGCATTTCTATGCACACGTTGAATATCACTAAAAAAATAATTTTCTAAGGTAAAATGCAATAGAGAAGGAGGTGCTCCTTGTGTTGTGTGGGGCAGGTAATGTGGGTGCCTTAGTATTGCTCTGTCATCAAGAATCCCAATAGTAAAAATCATTTGGTTTGAATCTATTGAAGTCTGTAATTCAAATTTTTTCTTGTCCTACTTCACCCTAGTGGTATCATAGATTGGCTAGGGAGTGGTGTAAGCTACGAAATACTTACGACTGGGTGGAAATCGCTCGCTCATGTGGTTGTTTGGTCTGCAATATTCAAAAGATAAGTTAAAAATATGTTCTAGATCATAAATTTGTTTTTGAAATATTGAATAAGTGTTGCATATTTACCTCTGTCAAATTTTGTCTCAGATTATTAAAAAAATCTTGTAGATTGTTGTTGTACAGTTGATGAATTAGTTCTAGGCAAACCTATCTCTATGGAGGAGTAAAATTTGGTTCTAGTTAAAGTCATAAACATGAAGCTATCTCTATTATTGAATCATGTGAAATTATATTTCCTTACCTCTCATCATTCTGTAGTTTTGTTTGGGCCGACATTTCTCTTCAAACTTTGTCTGCACCACCAACTCCACTATCAAAGGTGTTTATTTTGTCTTTCCACCTAAACCCATCAATTGTATTCCTCAATTTGCTTTTGTATGGATTGTTGTTGTGATGTCCATAATACTCTTGTGTTTGATTTCTGGTTCTATAATTACGATATGTGAATGTTGGACTTTCTTAGACTGCATCTATGGCCACCGATTTGGATGATTAGTGTTTTGAAGTAGTATCTTGTTGCCCCTTTGTTCCTCTATCGCAAAGCTTATTCTTGTGATTTGGTTGAAGAGATTAAGTTATACTAGAAGCTCAAGTTTAATCCCCACGACAAGAAAATACCTAACATCACCCCACTCACAATTTTTTACCTATATTTTTGTAGTTTACAATACATGTCGCACTATGTTCAAAACTATATTGCAAATTATTCGGTGATTTCAACAGTTTTGTTGACCATTGTTTCATGGATATCATTACTTGCATTTCTGGGTCTTTTGTATTACATCACTTTTACATGGATTCACTTTTACGAAGTGGAATTTATTATGAGCTCCACCTACACAAGGATATGTTAACCCTTACCGTCTTGGCATTTCTTGCCATTATTGTTTCCCAAACATTTTTCATAAAAGCAAATAAGTTTCCTTGTCTCCGGGAAGCACAGGGTCAAAATCAAGCAAGGGAAAATTCACAATTGTGGATGATAATTGTTGTTGGTCTACATTTATGACCCTCCATATTTTCATCGGTTATGTAATTCGTGATGTTTACATGATCTACGTTCTTCTTATATTCTGTCATTTTTCCATGGTTTACCTCTACGCCATCCTTTTGAGTTCAACTGTCATGTCAAAATGGATAGATATGACAAGTGATGTTAGTTAGATACAAGAGAACTACCCTTGAAATATTCTCTAATCAATTAGTTTCTTTTAACTTGAATAGTGATAAAATTTTATTGCTTTACTCTCAATGATAATGATGTGATTCCATTATTAGTCCCTGCCTCTGGCTAGGGACTATAGCATTCACTTCGTGGTCAACGAGAATTGACCGCACATTACATGGTGCGTTATGTGGTATTAGTTGGTATATTTTGTAGAATCTTTAAATTAAACCATAAGTTTTTATCCATATATTTATTATTTCTATTTTTTTTCAAAAACTAAAACATTTTCCTATTTTCCTAATTTTTTCTATTGAATTTTTTATTGGTTAAAATCATTTGGATGTGACATAATTAGCCTGGTGTATGCATTTTAATTTTTTTTTATTTTTTTTATAAAACAAATTTAAATATTAGATGCAGTGGACGCATGCCAAGAAGCTGCAGTCAACACATGCCAAAAAGCTGCAGTCGATGCTTGCTCTTGTGGCTAGCTGTATGCATTCCAAACACTCCTCCGCCTCTCCTTCTGCCTCGGGTGCCGAAGTTCTCCAGGTATCGTAACAGTGTGAATCTCATGCATTCCAAACGCTCCTCCGCCTCTCCTCCTGCCTCATGTGCCGAATTTCTCCAGGTATCATAATAGTGTGAATCTCATGCCTATCTACCGAGTTAGCAATTTTGGTATGTAGTCTATGTAATCTAAGAAGCAATGGAGTTAGTATTTATGGCCTTTTGAATTGTCAGTACCTCACAAATGTTTTGATAAGGAGAAACATAGTGATAATGTTGCAGTACTCCAGAAGAAGATGAGCTTTATTTTCATCTAAACAGATTGTTCTAGGAGCAAGATAAGAATGCTTCGACAAAAGGCCATATGAAGAGTTAATCGAAGGGGCCAACACCATCATGCTCATCATGCTCAGTTGAACTGCTCCTTATTTACCTTCTGTCTCTAGCTTCTTCATTGAGAGAAATGCGGGTTTGAAAGATGTGCTTGGGGTACCCCCTGCCCATGAGTTCCAAAAGCAGAACCAACAGGATCATCCACAAGTATAGAAGCAGGTTCAATGTGGTTGAAGTGAACAAGGTAGTCCATCGATCAATCAATAACTTGAATTAAAAAAAATACCTCCATTCCTTGAATGGCTCTATGTGCATGGACGATATGTCTGTCTCTGTATGGATGCTACGTCAGATGCTCTATGGGATAGTGTTGTAGTCACTATTGTTCTGTAGTGGTAAGCCAATGACCACATGAACTCTATGTGTTGGCAGACTTGTGCTTGCAAAAAATCTGAAAAATCCAGTATCGGTATCAGCAAGAGGGTCTTCCTCATCCCAGAATTGGGCCTCAACGCACAGCCACAAGTATTGCATAGAAATGTAGTTGAATGAATGTGCAATTGCTTTCATTTAAAAAAAAATGGAGTACCCAAATCTATTCTTTTTTTGCATTATAGAAACATGTGGTTTGGCCTACCCACCGTCCAATTCACTGATGGTGACATCATTTAGGAAGGAACCAAATGACTCTGTGTAGAGGCAGACGACACAGATGATGCGGTGGAAGACGACCGTGATTGCTGAATCCCACTGCTAGAGCTGTCGGCTGTGGATCCTCCATAGTTGTTCTCACTATTTTTCACAAATGCGGACTTTGTTGGATTTGATAATGTCACAGAAGCACTGGAGATCATTTGATAATGTCACAAAACATTCCGAGGCTTTATATCACAGTAAATAACCCACTAGATACCCCAGACATTTCTGGATGCTTTGTAGGGTTGCCATTTTTCCTTCAAATTTAGATTGTTTATCTGCATTTAATTCTACATTTCATTCATCCTTGTCCCAAAGTTTTTTTTCAAATTCACACACAACATGATACTTGGGTGTTTGAGACACAGAGTTAGACAAACTAACATAATATTCGTGCTCCTCCATGAAATACTGAGACCACTCTTCAACTCAAACAACACAAACGGGTCATCAACTTCAGCTTCTCATTCATGGTCTCACCCTTCTACCCGATTCGACCATCCTTGTACCAGACTGAGAGGAGGAGAATGATAAAGATAAAAATTCAAAGTATGGTGACTCTGTCATTCCATCCTGAACAAAAACCTGCTCAGGTAATACACGCAGATGTCCTATGCTTGTAAGGTGGCTGGATAATTTGCTTGCATGTCCTTTTGCTTGTAATGTGGCACAAAACAACTCATGAACTCCTTGATCTATTCGAAAGGCATTTTCTTGGTGTTTCAAATTCCGAGATGCCAAGCTCTCTCTGATCAAAATATATTAAATGGTAACCACATATCTATGAAGTAACCAGAGGAATTAAAGGCTAGATGCAAATATATATTTTAAAACGTTTATGTGAATAGACTTGCATGAAGTACTAAAGCTGAAATGAATTTATATTAATATAATATTTTAATGTTGTATTCAGGAAAACATTGAGATTTTCCAAGCTATTATATGTTTTAGATGCAGAGAGATCATATTAATATAATATTTTAATGTTGGATTTCGGAAAACATTGAGATTTTCTAAGCTATCATACTTTTTTGATGCAGACATATCATATTAATATAATATTTTAATGTTATATTTCAGAAAACATTTAAGATTTTCCAAGTTATTATACCTTTTGGGTGCAGACAGATTGTGGCGAAGTCTGGAATTATCTGTAGATTATGTAAAAAAATCGGAGAGTGCCTTATAATGGCAACCATCTTAATTAGAGTTAAAAAGATGGGAACATAGGCATTTTAGTAGATGTTACAACAGTTAATAGTTATTGTATATCAAATGTCATTAATAGGTATGAACCTAATAAATTTATCCACAGGGAATTATTGGCATTTCTGAATTTACTAAGTCATTCTGAATTAATTTCTATATGTTAATTTCGTAATGATTTTACATACTTTTTAATTAATTAATTGATAAACATAAATATGACTAGTTGAACCTAATTCAGAGTTGAATTTCGTTTTTACTCCCTATTCTAATATGTATTTACCTATTACTAGAACATTAATAGGTAAATACATATATAACTAACAGTAACATGCTAGTGCAGTATATATAGGTAATTGAAATCTCAGGTAATTTAAATCATGTAAATTCTTACTAGATGGTTAATATTTAATAGATTATTAAGCATATAGATAGTCATAGTTGTTTCTATGCAAATATTTTTAATGATATTTAAATATAAATTACATATTTGGTCATATATTTTTTGTAATTGTGTTTTCCATTTCATAATGCACTGTGTAACTCGGCTCTCCAGTAATCTGAACAAGCTCCTCATTTTCAAAGGCACATTTTGGTAACCCATATTTGAGAAATATGCGAATATTTGCTCATGTTTGCCTCTGCATCTCACTAATGATGTTGCCACCTTTACCGAGAAGGCAACCAATGTGCTTTTACGGAACAAGAAACCTCGTAGAACTGATACCATCTTTATCAATGGTTCCACCAATCTTTCCTTGTAATTGGAGAATGGCCTCAAGAGTAGGTGAAACACGATCATCAACCAACTCTGTTGCATAAACTACAATTACATGTTCATCTGACTATGTTTGTGCGTCTTCAACCTTAATACTTGCTCTTGTATCCTTACTCATGGTTTTGATTGTATTATCACCCTTGCTCTATAATCCTTCCATATATTTATTTTTTTACACTATTCCCACCTTTGAATTTTCACCATACTTTGTCTCAACATTATCAACAAGCATAGTTCATGATTTGATTTAATATTAGTCAGTTTGCTTTTAAAAGGAAAAAAAAAGAAATAATTTGGGGTGATGAAATTCAAGTTCAAACGTAACTAGAATGGGAAATCTCCCAATTAGACGGCTGGAATGATTATCTACGTAAGGTAATGTACATGAGAATATTTTGATAGAAGCAGAGTGCGAGTTTTGGGATGGAGGCAGGCATAGGATGTTTAAGGATAATGATATATTTTCACAATATATATTGTTATTATCACAATATAATAACAATATATATAGGTAGGCAGAGGATGTTTAACGATAATGATATATTTTCAAGATATATATTGTTATTATCGCGATATAATAACAATATATATTGTGATAAGAATACAAAAATAACAAGCTTTCATATGCAAAGTTATAGATAATTTCATATTCAATTCTTGTGCAATGCAAATCCGAGTTGTGTTTACATTGCATACTTAATGACCGTGTTTATTTAGGTGAATCCAATGGTGTCTTCGCTGATACGAAAAATATACTAGCATACTAGCAGTGACAAATATACTAGCTAGGCAGGGACTAGCTGCTTTGCAGCTATTTCCCTTGTTTAAACATGATATTTCCCTAATTATATGAAAGTTTGAAGTTTTGTAAAGGCAAACTAAAAGCTAAGGTAACATGAGAAAGCACATAAATAAGGATTTGATACAATAAGGATTATGTTTCATTTCAATAGTTTGAGCAATAATGAATCAACAACACTCATACCATTGGATATAATGTGATCCTTATTAATAATTAGTGATGAGATTCTATTTTCATTCACATAGTGGCATTCTTTTACTCTTTAGCACAACCTTTGATCTTGTTTTTGCAAGTTATTTTATGTTTCCATGAATTTGGAAGGTAGAATTTTTTTTATTGAATTACATAGCTATGAAGCAATCAATGGTGTTTTATGTCAAGATTAATATTTCTGATATTAGAAGTTGAACCCACAGACAAGCAAGACCAAAAAACTTATAGCCTTGTAGATTTACAAATTTAAATGGTCTGCTTGTTCATTGATTTAAGAAATTGATATTGACATTTCTATATTTTCTTCTTAATTCAACACCATGGTTTGTAATGAGTTGGTTCATTTAATGTTGGATATTCGTGTTCCCAACTCATATTATTCATTTGCTAATACTATAAGTTTTCTCTGGAGATATGGTTCTGATCATATTGTTTTGTGATGTGCACTAAAACTGTGTCCAATGGGGTTACACATGTGATTTTTTTATCAACTTTCTATTCTTTGGAATTTACTGTAAAAGTGGAATATCATCTAGCTAGACCTCTTGTAGGATGAGTTGAGCTATCTGATTTAGCTACACATGAATTTTTGAATTTATTTCCTTTGGTATCTTATCAATATATTCTTTCACTAATATACTTTAATGGAGCAGTAATGTGGACAACCATAAGATAAATACTATGTAGATATTTATAAATGTAGAGATAAAAAAAAAATACAGTGATAGTGTCAAATTTTCACATGCAACACTATGTGACTAATTTCAGATCTGAAAATTGCTTCCTAGTGATCTAACAGTAAAACCCTAACTATTATCACTAAACAACTTTACATTGAAATTATTGATTTAAAACATATGCAACAGAAGCACAAAGATCGAAGATGAATCATCAATATACATGAGACATAATTACAGTTATGTAATCTTGTTAACATAAAAAAATCCTTATGGAAAAACCAACCCTCCCAACCAATACAATATCACCAAAATATGAGGACAACCTTGTCCTCCAAAGTCACCAAAACTGAGAACAACCTTGTTCACCAATGACCATACAAATCATAAAAGAAAACCTCATAAATATCCCCCAGAATCTCCTCTACACACGAATTTGTTGTAGACCACCTGTGCGACCTACTGATGTTACTTGTAATCATGTACGGAATTGTACCTACCCAGAAACTCAGATACGCGATTACCTTACTAGCAACCCACATACATACGCAGTTTTCTCTCCTGCAAACTATGTATACCCTATACATGATTCATCCTTTTGCAGCCCGCATATATACACACTTTTCCCATCTGCAAACCGTGTATGAGTATAGAAAAATGGTATGGTGACATATGTATGCTTCCCTCTCTGCCACCTTCTTTATCCTAGACCAGATTGGACACCTTGTAGACTTTCCTAGCTGAGATCACCAATCCTCCTAGCACAAGTGTAGGCTCACTTATGCTAGCTCCATCATGTCTCCACACGCTCTCCACATGATGTGTAATGTCACAATGACCTCTCTTATTTATATACAATCCTTAAGGGTCAACATAGAATCCCCTCCATAAGTCAACATCAAATTAGGATTTTCTTGTGGTGTGAAGACCCAACACAAGCCCACAAATTCCATCACCAAACCCATGAAGTCCCCACTCAAATCCAAGGGGGTTTTCACTAAACCAAAAGTGTGATGTTTCCCCCATGACTATTCCCACATTCCCAACAGTTCATGTGAGAAAACTTCTCAAAGCTACAAAAATATACATTCCCTCTTAGCGAGGAAGGAATTCTCACCACACTCCACAAGTGGGACTGTCTCACGATGTTACCAAAGGATAAACACTCCATCTTAGCGAGGGAGGTATTCCATCCTACATCATCACCTGGAAGTAGCTATGTCCCCCATACTGGATCCTCTACCACAGTTTCTCTCCAATCGCTCTGATTGGCTACTCCCTTTGTCACCAAAGCAAATCCTGCTCTCTAGTCCTCCTAACTAGCAATAGTTGCATCCTCGGTCAGTGAAGCACATCTTATTGTTTGGCATGATCCCATCCTAGAATAAATCCTGCTCCTAGAAGCCTCGTGCTTTTGAACCTCCCGTCTGGACATATCAACCCATGACACCTACCTAAGAGTCTTGGAATATGCCCTCTCTAACTCCAAGAACCATTGTTGATCTAAAGCTATATCCTCTAGGCATAAACAACACGTCTACCTAAAATAATATGTGGTACTCCTTTATCTCAATATCTCAAACTGAGAGAACACTTCTCCTGAGTTTTGGCATAACACTTTTGACACCCGCATCACCTCTCTTGAATCCAATCATAATGATATTGTACCAGATCCTCGTATTTCATGCTTGAATCTCATGCCAAGATCCACACACAAGTCTGAGACAGTCTCTATGAAAGTGTCAAACAACTCTCTAGCACCTGTCATATGGAAATATGCTCCACTATCCACCAACTAAGTCCCCTTACTAGAGATTGTACCTGAAATGGCAAAGACCAACAAGATATCACACTAGAACATGTATGCAACCTCATCAACCTTTATTATTGATGTATGCTTCCTTCTACCCCTTTCCCTCTAGTGTGGACACTGTGAAGAAAAATGATCATAGTCATGACACTCAAACCATATGTAACCTCCATGGACACCAGTCAAGTCTCCTCATGGATATAATCAATCCATATATTCTCAAACACTAGTAACATCTCTCACACACAGATCCCCTACACAAAAGGTTCCCAAAACCTCGGAATAGCAACTCAACATCTAATAACACTTGTCCATCCCATAAAAACATTTCATAGTCCTACTCCTCAATCCCCGAGGTTGAGAACACACTCCTGGAACCCATAGAACATTTTCCACTCGGAACACACCCCCTGACTCCATCTAAAATACAACTACTCTAGATCCCTATACTACATGTCTGATCCTCTTGCCAAGCTCCTCTTACATATCTGAGTTAGACACTATGAAATTCATGAACAAATCATGTGTCAGTGGCTCTCACTGGATAAGAACCATGCAATCCTCCAAGGAAAGCATCCTTCTTACCCAAGTCATGACCATCCAATGAAATTATACCCAATTCCATCATCCAAGTCACCAAAAAAATCTTTGTGTCTTCACATGCTACCATTGATCTCGTGTCCTCATCTAAATAGTTCTAAGTTGCGGTTGGACACTCAGTCTAGTCTACTCTAGACCTTTGCAACTCATCTTTACAAATGTCCTCATCCTCTTGGGTCAAATACCTCATACATCATCATACTTTTACAATTTGCAACTCTCTGGCCTAATGAAGACTCTATCTCATCAACCTGTTATACACATGAAACTATCTCATTTGAACCAGAGCATTCGAGTTGCACCCATCGTAACTCACCGTGATAAATCATTGGAAGTCCATCCACAAGTTTGGAAATTTGCCAAAAAACATACTGTTGTGATTAAGACTCTTAACCAATCCACCAGAACTCCAAACCTACCACACCAATGATCCAGGTGGATATTGGTGGCCACCCACCTATTCCACTTGGACCCCCACCATTGCTTCTTTCAATTTTTCAGTTTCCACACAGTTTACTATTTTTAGCAGTTTTTCGGGTCCTGAACTTCCGGAGCCATTTTGAGGCCTTAAACGACGTTTTTTTGGGAAAACGGGGAGCAACATGGATCATAGATAATGTTGCTCACCCAAAAGTTGTAGTCCTCGGATAGATCTTTCTAACGAGGTATGGAACACGTCAAATGAAGATCATATGCCGAAGTTACGTCACCAAGAAGTTGATGTACCAACTTACCCAAACGGGGCCCATAGTCTTGGCGTTTCATCTCCTAGGGTTAGGTCTTTGGATGTTTAGGGTTTTCCATTGTTTCTCAAAAATAACAGGCCTTCGAGCCTTATTGTAACACAATTCAGAGGCTAGCAGCCGACACATCTCTTCTCAGAGATAAGCTACCAACGCCCTAGCTAGTTTATTTCCATTTTGTCTGTAAGCATATTTCAGTCATTTGTTATTAATGAAATGAAGTCTTATTTCCGCTGCATCTCTGTTTTTATGTGTATTTTTGTATTTCATTGTGTTCCTACATAAATCCGGATCAGTGGTATCAGAGCGATCTGCTCGTTCTCGATCCTTCTTTGCATGTCCCCAACGAGTTCGAGGTATAAGGAGTTGGGGCTCGATCTGGTTGAACCTTTGCAAGATCAGCCTCGCAAACCCCAACAGCCGCCCATGGGGGAAGAAAATAAATATGAGGGAGCAAGAGATCCTATCAAAATGTTGCTCGAGGAGGCCCTTGAGAAACAAAGGAACGCAATGATGGACAACTTTTCCCAGATTCTTCAACGGATTCCCACTGGCGGTGCATCAACATCCAACAACCACTCTGGAGGCGCCACTCCTTTTAAGGTACAAGTAAACTTTGACATTCCCATATTTGAGGGCCAAATAGATGCAGATGTCGTAGATAGATGGTTGAATCTGTTAGAAGGATATTTCTCGGTTCATGAATTTTTCGACCGAGAAAGGATTATTTTCGCACTCCTCAAAGTCGCCCCCCATGTCAAGGACTAGTGGGAAACCTACTCAGAGAAACAGGGCGAGGGGGAACCCTCTCTGTTCTCGTCCACACCCACTTGGAATTCTTTCTGAGATGCCATCAAGGAACAATATTATCCCATGGGGAGCTATGAAGACAAATACATACAGTGGACTACGTTGCGGCAGCAAAGGGACCAAGATGTGCATGAGATGACGAATCTGCTTCATACTCTACGCACAAAGTTGGGTATCAAAGATTCAGAGAAAAATTTGGTGTTAAATTACCGCAATTGTCTGCACATATACATTCAGGAGGAAATGGAGTTCCTCGACATCTCCTCGCTTGGTGTGGTGTACCGATATGCTGCCAAGATTGAGCAGAAGTTCAAACAGAAGAAGCGAGACTTTGGGTCTACGAATCAGAAGCAAGGGAAAGGTACCTCCAAACTGTAGAACAAAGGACCAAGCCAAGGCAGGGCGGCCCAGGACAACCCACCAAATCCACAAGCAAAGAACAACACCACAAAGCCAAAAAAGGACACAGGGAAGTGGTGTGAGTTCCATAAGATCGCCACTCACAACACAAGTGAGTGTCGGTCCAAGCAGTCACTGGTAGCTGAGTTGAAGGCTTCTGAATCGGATGCATGCTACGACTCTGAATCAAAACCCAACAAGGGGAATGATAGGGGGAAGCATATTATCAATGCGGATCCCAACACCACCATTGCCACCATGAAGATCCAGAAGGAGGAACCAGAAGATCCTGAGGAGGTGGAGCGTCTCTTCCATTCCAAGATGTGGGTAAAGGGTTCTCCGTTGCAGTTCATTGTCGACAGTGGGAGCCAGAAGAACCTCATCTCAGTAGAGGTCGTGAAGCGGATGGGCTTGTCAACCACAACACACCCACAACCATACACTGTCGGGTGGTTGCACCAAGGACGGGACCTCCGCGTCAGCCAACAATGTCGCCTTCCCTACAACATCAAGCCCTTCACAAATGAGGTATTATGTGACATTGCTCCTCTTGATGTTTCTTATGTATTATTAGGCCAACCATACTTATGGAAGCGACATGTTGTGTATGATTCTAGGCCTTGTGTTGTTATTATCACCTTGGGCAATAAGCTGTACAGGATACCGGAGATAACACCACCTACCACCATCTCTTTGGTTACTGCAAAACAATGTAGTAAGCTCATTTCCAAAACTAAGAAATTTGTTCTCCTGATGATCCGCCCTCATGGAAAGAGGAAGAATGTGGCCATGACCTCCAGATAGGGCCCCGCTGCATGAAAACAACAGATGGATAAGGTCGTGGAGGAGTACGAGGACATCTTCACCTCCCTTGCAGGGGTGCCTTTGCACTGCCAGGTCAAGCACCCCATCGATCTGACCCTAGGTGCGTCGCTTCCCAATGGACCCATCTATCGACGTTCTGTTCTGGAGAATGATGAAATCAAGAGGCAGATTCAGGAGCTATTGCAGAAAGGTCACATCCGGCCGAGTTCATCATCCTGTGGGAGCCTGATCGTGTTGGTGCAGAAGAAGGATGGGACTTGGAGACTTTGCATTAACTATCAGGCACTGAACAAGATCACTATCCGAAATAGGTACCCGATCCCACAGATTGATGACCTTCTGGACCAATTCAAGGGGGAGAAATATTTCAGCAAGATCGACTTGAAGTCGGGGTATCACCAAGTACCAATCGAACCCTCTAATGTGTGGAAGATTACCTTCAAATCCAAGGAGGGCCTTTTTGAATGGTTGGTCATGCCATTCGGGTTGACGAATGCCCCTGCAACCTTCATAAGGCTAATGGAAAACATCCTACAACCATTCACCAACTCATTTGTAGTGGTGTACTTGGATGACATTATGATCTTCAACCAGATTTGGGAAGAGCACGTCCACCACATCCGACAGGTCCTCCAAACACTGCGGCAACACAAGTTGTGTGCTAATTTGGAGAAATGCACTTTTGGCATGACCCAGGTTCAGTATTTGGGATACATTATTGATGAGTGGGGGGTGCATGTGGATCCAACAAAGATCCAAGTCATTCGGGATTGGCCAGCCCCAACCACCCTAACAGAGCTCTGTATCTTTTTAGGTCTTGCCAATTTCTACCACAAGTTTGTGTTGGGATTCTCTCATATCACTTGGCCCTTGAGTCAAGTCACCAAGGGAGGAGATAAAGAAAAAATATTTTGGTCTGAATCTCAACAGAGGGCGTTCGGGGAGTTGAAGCATCTCCTTTGATCTGCACCAGTGCTCACATTACCAGACTTGTAACAACCATTTGAGATCGAGACAAATGCCACTGGCTATGCTATTGGGGCAATCCTTACTCAACATGGGCATCCAGTGGCATATCACAGAGAGACACTTTCCGACATAGTCCGGAAGTATCCCACTTATGAAAAAGAAACGTATTCCATTGTGCAGGCTTGTCGGCAATGGAAGCATTACATTTTGGGAAAGGAAATGGTCATCCACACAGACCACCGACCCCTGCAGTTCATACAGACACAAGGGAAGTTGCAGAACGATCGCCATCAGAAGTGGTCCACATACCTGCAACAGTTTCATTTCAACATTAAGTACAAGAAAGGCGGCACCAATAATGTTGCAGACTGCCTCAGTAGACCACCCATCGTGGCACTAACCACTGTGCTCAACTCTTGTGGGAACGAGAATTCTGATTGGCCGCTTCTCTACACAAGTGATCCAAAATTCGGCCACACATACAATACACTCTTGGAGGGTAAGAAAGCTCCCAATTTTCACCTCCAGGATGCCCTGCTTTGTCACCTAGGACACCTTTGTGTTCCTTCAAGCGAGCGTGCCAAGATGATTTGGGAGGCGCACTACAGTCGAGTCGTTGGGCATTTCGGGGTCGAGAAAACCATGGCAGCACAACAAAAGTATTTCTATTGACCAAACCTTCGACATGATGTCGGGAAGTACATCAAGTCCTGCACTACTTACGTCATTTCCAAATCGACCATCAAGAAGCAAGGCCTCTATACTCCACTTCCTACCCCCAGTCGACCTTGGGAATCCATCTCTATGGATTATATGTCGGGCCTTCCTTCTACTAAGCATGGCAATCACTGTGTTTTTGTGGTCATCGATCGATTCTCGAAGATGTCCATTATGATGGCCTGCAAGAAGAATATCACATCAGAATCCACTGCTAAACTCTTCTTTGAACGAGTGTGGGTACACTTTGGGATCCCACAGTCTATCATCTTAAATTGGGACAACAGGTTCCTCAGTACATTTTGGTCCATCCTTTGGTCGATGTTGGACACCAACCTCACCAAGTCCACAACTTTCCATCCGCAAACTGATGGCCAGACAGAGGTCGTCAACTGGATGATTGTACACATTCTACGCATGTACAATTCAAAGCATCCATGCACATGGGATGAGAGGCTCCCCTATGTACAACACAGCTACAACCGGGCTCTCCATACCTCAACCAACCACATTCCCTTTCAAGTGAGCTTGGGATTCCAGCCACTATGTCCCATTGACATAGCCATGCCATTTGTGGCTACTCAGGAAGATTAAGCTCATGTCCAGTCTGAGGTTGACAAGGAAAACAACTTCATTGAGCACATTCAACACATACGCCAATAGGTTCATGGCATCTTGGATAGAGCCAATGCTAAGTACAAGCAACGGCATGATCAACATCGGGTGCCACACAACTTCCAGGTGGGCGACAAAGTGTGGCTGCATTTGCAAAAGGAGCGCCTCATTGGACCCCACCGCAAGATTCGTCCACTCCGATATGGGTCATACACCCTCACCAAGGTTGTAGGGGACAATGCCTTTGAGCTCAACATTCAACCATTCCTTGGTCTGCACCTAGTGTTCAATGTCGACCGCCTTCGGCCCTAATTTTCACCTCTACTAGACACATCCGACATGACAGAACAACTCACACCAACAGAGTTAAATCCAGACTGCATGGAACAAGCCATAATAGATCAGATCATGGATACATAGATCAAGCACACCCAACAAGAAATGATACCGCTATATCGAGTTGTCAAAGTAGGCCAACTCCTTCACCAAGGCAAGTGGCTCACCAGGGACCAAGTTCAACAGAAGTTTCCTCATCTCATGGAGGAACTCAACGCAATGGGGAACATTGCTTCCTAAGGGGGGAGGAATGATCCAGGTGGATATTGGTGGCCACCCACCTATTCCACTTGGACCCCCACCATTGCTTCTTTCAGTTTTTCAGTTTCCGAACAATTTACTATTTTTAGCAGTTTTTCAGGTCCTGAACTTCCAGAGCCGTTTTGAGGCCTTAAACGACGTTTTTTTGGGAAAATGGGGAGAAACAAAGATTTTGGATCATGTTGCTCACCCAAAAGTTGTATTCCTCAGATAGATCTTTCTAACGAGGTATGGAACGCGTCAAACGAAGATCGTATGCCAAAGTTACGTCTCCGGGAAGTTGATGTACCAACTTACCCAAACGGGGCCCATAGTCTTGGTGTTTCATCTCCTAGGGTTAGGTCTTTGGATGTTTAGGGTTTTCCATTGTTTCTCAATAATAATAGTCCTTCGAGCCTCATTGTAACATAGTTCAGAGGCCAGTAGCCGACACATCTCTTCTCAGAGATAAGCTACCAGCGCCCTAGCTAGTTTATTTCCATTCTGTCTGTAAGCATATTTCAGTCATTTGTTATTAATGAAATGAAGTCTTATTTCCGTTGCATCTCTGCGTTTATGTGTATTTATGTATTT
>ML777159.1:383855-399331 GCA_009831015.1 Picea engelmannii
ATTTGTACACCTTATCAATCATGATAAGACAATAATAAGTCATATTTACATCAAACACTATTGGGTCCATTTCCCAAAACTTTGTGCTATGGGTCTTTCTTCAAGGGTTGACATCAATGACAACCAACCTTAATCAACATCATGCTATTCATCTCAACTATAATATTTCATCTTAGGGTTATATATGTGAACTAATTGTAATTCAAATGATTTTTGGTTAATGTGAAGAAATCAACTCCCATGTTTGTTAATTGAGTTTATTCTAAGAAAATAATCAATAAGAAGGCATTAATAAGAGTGGAAGAGCAATGCTAATAAGGGTAGAAAATATATCTAAACAAAATCCTACAAACATGCAATTATTTCATCCTTGACATGCTCCTTTTACTCAATGGGAGAATCATCATGAATAATCTATTCAAAATTGATTTGGCTATATTGGTAGGCAATTCTCCAGTATAAATTAGGTAACACGGGAGACTATAATAGGAGAGGAAGATAAAATGAACATTTGGATGAAAAATAATAGAATTGAGAAAAGGAGGGCGAGGGAGAGGGAGAATAAAAAGAAGAAGAGGGGCTAAGAAAAAGAGGAAGAGAAATGGAAGGGGGGTAGAAAAAAAGAGTGGAAGAGGGGATTATGGGAAAATGAAGAGGGAGAGGGAGGGGAAGGAGAGGACAAAGGAGAAAGAGAGAGAAAGAAATGAAGAGGAAAGGGAGGAGGATTGGAAGAGGAATGTGAGACAGAAGGAGAAGAGGGAGAGGGAGAGGGAGAGAGGGATGTTAGCTTTCAAGGTTACTCTGAAAGTGTTTACACCATTCTTGGGGTACTTCATGAGATGTGGGGTACATGTCATATGTTCAACCCCTAGATATTTTGACATGTATTGTCACATAAGAGATAGACCTTAATGGATTTGCATAGTTTGAGATAGCTTTCTCAATGGATGTTGGAAACCAAATGGTTGTTGGCTTAATGTTCTTCCCTTCAGCGTTGTAATGCTCTTAACAGTTTTTTGGATTCCCTTCATTGGGGCCCTATGAAGGATCCACTTGCTTGGAGAGCACCCTACATGGGATGACAAGCATTGTGCAGCTTGGAGGAGGGAATAAGGTCCTAGATGGCATGTGACAACTTGTATTCTTGTTCATAGGATTAGATATTACTCAAGGATGCTTGGGGATTTGATAGTATTCTTGTAGGGGTAGATGACCCAGTGAGTACATTACTTAGGAGGATCAAGGGAGTTCATGAAGGCTTGCGATGGAGGGATGTGGACTTGCCTTTCAAAGATACATCACATTGGAATCATTATTGTGCATATCATCACCTTTGAGCATGACACATGTACTTTAGAGTGTAGCATGCCACTTGTAATTGGCCTATAAGTGTTCAGTGTAGGTTGCTTGTAAGGGCTAAGTCCCACATTGTAATGTTGGCCTCCCTTACCTCTCATATAAATAGAGGAAGGAGAGAGACATAGTCATTTCATTCATATATCTTCATTTACTCACTTGTATTCACTCTTGTGATGATATGTGACCTAGATAAGAGTGTGCGCTAGCCTCTCTCTCTCTCTCTCACCACTAGGGTTTCTATCTTCTTGGAGTATCCCTAAGCATCTTGGAGTTCTAGGGTTATGGTTTATCCCTAGGATATTTGAGAGAACTTATTGCTTTAGAGGATGTGTTGGAGTGATTCTTGCATATTGGATCTTCTTGGTTGTTGGGATTTGTAAATCTTCCCTAACTAGGGTTTGAAGATTTGAGAGGATTTGTACTAGCCTTTAGAGAAGACTATGATATTTACATGTACTTCATATTGAGCATATTAATGAATCTTACAACTGTCTAAAAAATTTTCAACTTATAAATTTGATTTACAGTTGTATATGATCTTTATGCATTGTTATTTATAGTTGTAATATCCCAATTTCTACTCCTTGAAATATTTGTAATTAAATTTTTAAATAGTTTACATGGATATTTAATTTCCCGCTACACTAACACCATGGGGTAGATATACCATGGTGTTGTTAATATTGTAAATATTTTTATTTTGTAGTTAATAAAGAAGCATATCAATATATTATAAGCTTTATCACCTATAGGGGATATTATACCACAAGAGGGGAAAGGTGAGAGGGTCTAAGGTGGGTTTACGCCTAAAAACATATACCTTATGTTACCTTGAACCTTCACCCATTTCAAAATTTGAATTTCAAAGATAAAATGGGTTAAGAGGAGTAGAGGAAACAAATTCCTCAATCTAATCCACCATTTCCTAAAATATTGCAAGTTGTCTCCCTTGCATTCTTGGAACGAGGAAAGAAGTTGAATTAGAATTCTATTTCTATCATGCATGCATGGAAAATTTGAATGGGGAGAAGGGGTTGAGGGAAAAAGGGGAGAATAATATTTTTTATGAGTTAGACAACAAAAAGAAGAGAGGTAAGTCCATATAGAACAAACTAGCCGTGAAAGAGAGCTTTTAGACTAAGAAAAATGCTAAGAAACCAAGAGGGTTCTACATAAGCTTGGGATATTAGCCTAGGCATTTCTATGCACACGTTGAATATCACTAAAAAAATAATTTTCTAAGGTAAAATGCAATAGAGAAGGAGGTGCTCCTTGTGTTGTGTGGGGCAGGTAATGTGGGTGCCTTAGTATTGCTCTGTCATCAAGAATCCCAATAGTAAAAATCATTTGGTTTGAATCTATTGAAGTCTGTAATTCAAATTTTTTCTTGTCCTACTTCACCCTAGTGGTATCATAGATTGGCTAGGGAGTGGTGTAAGCTACGAAATACTTACGACTGGGTGGAAATCGCTCGCTCATGTGGTTGTTTGGTCTGCAATATTCAAAAGATAAGTTAAAAATATGTTCTAGATCATAAATTTGTTTTTGAAATATTGAATAAGTGTTGCATATTTACCTCTGTCAAATTTTGTCTCAGATTATTAAAAAAATCTTGTAGATTGTTGTTGTACAGTTGATGAATTAGTTCTAGGCAAACCTATCTCTATGGAGGAGTAAAATTTGGTTCTAGTTAAAGTCATAAACATGAAGCTATCTCTATTATTGAATCATGTGAAATTATATTTCCTTACCTCTCATCATTCTGTAGTTTTGTTTGGGCCGACATTTCTCTTCAAACTTTGTCTGCACCACCAACTCCACTATCAAAGGTGTTTATTTTGTCTTTCCACCTAAACCCATCAATTGTATTCCTCAATTTGCTTTTGTATGGATTGTTGTTGTGATGTCCATAATACTCTTGTGTTTGATTTCTGGTTCTATAATTACGATATGTGAATGTTGGACTTTCTTAGACTGCATCTATGGCCACCGATTTGGATGATTAGTGTTTTGAAGTAGTATCTTGTTGCCCCTTTGTTCCTCTATCGCAAAGCTTATTCTTGTGATTTGGTTGAAGAGATTAAGTTATACTAGAAGCTCAAGTTTAATCCCCACGACAAGAAAATACCTAACATCACCCCACTCACAATTTTTTACCTATATTTTTGTAGTTTACAATACATGTCGCACTATGTTCAAAACTATATTGCAAATTATTCGGTGATTTCAACAGTTTTGTTGACCATTGTTTCATGGATATCATTACTTGCATTTCTGGGTCTTTTGTATTACATCACTTTTACATGGATTCACTTTTACGAAGTGGAATTTATTATGAGCTCCACCTACACAAGGATATGTTAACCCTTACCGTCTTGGCATTTCTTGCCATTATTGTTTCCCAAACATTTTTCATAAAAGCAAATAAGTTTCCTTGTCTCCGGGAAGCACAGGGTCAAAATCAAGCAAGGGAAAATTCACAATTGTGGATGATAATTGTTGTTGGTCTACATTTATGACCCTCCATATTTTCATCGGTTATGTAATTCGTGATGTTTACATGATCTACGTTCTTCTTATATTCTGTCATTTTTCCATGGTTTACCTCTACGCCATCCTTTTGAGTTCAACTGTCATGTCAAAATGGATAGATATGACAAGTGATGTTAGTTAGATACAAGAGAACTACCCTTGAAATATTCTCTAATCAATTAGTTTCTTTTAACTTGAATAGTGATAAAATTTTATTGCTTTACTCTCAATGATAATGATGTGATTCCATTATTAGTCCCTGCCTCTGGCTAGGGACTATAGCATTCACTTCGTGGTCAACGAGAATTGACCGCACATTACATGGTGCGTTATGTGGTATTAGTTGGTATATTTTGTAGAATCTTTAAATTAAACCATAAGTTTTTATCCATATATTTATTATTTCTATTTTTTTTCAAAAACTAAAACATTTTCCTATTTTCCTAATTTTTTCTATTGAATTTTTTATTGGTTAAAATCATTTGGATGTGACATAATTAGCCTGGTGTATGCATTTTAATTTTTTTTTATTTTTTTTATAAAACAAATTTAAATATTAGATGCAGTGGACGCATGCCAAGAAGCTGCAGTCAACACATGCCAAAAAGCTGCAGTCGATGCTTGCTCTTGTGGCTAGCTGTATGCATTCCAAACACTCCTCCGCCTCTCCTTCTGCCTCGGGTGCCGAAGTTCTCCAGGTATCGTAACAGTGTGAATCTCATGCATTCCAAACGCTCCTCCGCCTCTCCTCCTGCCTCATGTGCCGAATTTCTCCAGGTATCATAATAGTGTGAATCTCATGCCTATCTACCGAGTTAGCAATTTTGGTATGTAGTCTATGTAATCTAAGAAGCAATGGAGTTAGTATTTATGGCCTTTTGAATTGTCAGTACCTCACAAATGTTTTGATAAGGAGAAACATAGTGATAATGTTGCAGTACTCCAGAAGAAGATGAGCTTTATTTTCATCTAAACAGATTGTTCTAGGAGCAAGATAAGAATGCTTCGACAAAAGGCCATATGAAGAGTTAATCGAAGGGGCCAACACCATCATGCTCATCATGCTCAGTTGAACTGCTCCTTATTTACCTTCTGTCTCTAGCTTCTTCATTGAGAGAAATGCGGGTTTGAAAGATGTG
Organism: Picea engelmannii; assembly: GCA_009831015.1. Lineage (NCBI taxonomy): Eukaryota > Viridiplantae > Streptophyta > Pinopsida > Pinales > Pinaceae > Picea > Picea engelmannii. Next base: position 388,886 of record ML777159.1, read on the forward strand.
CTTGGGGTACCCCCTGCCCATGAGTTCCAAAAGCAGAACCAACAGGATCATCCACAAGTATAGAAGCAGGTTCAATGTGGTTGAAGTGAACAAGGTAGTCCATCGATCAATCAATAACTTGAATTAAAAAAAATACCTCCATTCCTTGAATGGCTCTATGTGCATGGACGATATGTCTGTCTCTGTATGGATGCTACGTCAGATGCTCTATGGGATAGTGTTGTAGTCACTATTGTTCTGTAGTGGTAAGCCAATGACCACATGAACTCTATGTGTTGGCAGACTTGTGCTTGCAAAAAATCTGAAAAATCCAGTATCGGTATCAGCAAGAGGGTCTTCCTCATCCCAGAATTGGGCCTCAACGCACAGCCACAAGTATTGCATAGAAATGTAGTTGAATGAATGTGCAATTGCTTTCATTTAAAAAAAAATGGAGTACCCAAATCTATTCTTTTTTTGCATTATAGAAACATGTGGTTTGGCCTACCCACCGTCCAATTCACTGATGGTGACATCATTTAGGAAGGAACCAAATGACTCTGTGTAGAGGCAGACGACACAGATGATGCGGTGGAAGACGACCGTGATTGCTGAATCCCACTGCTAGAGCTGTCGGCTGTGGATCCTCCATAGTTGTTCTCACTATTTTTCACAAATGCGGACTTTGTTGGATTTGATAATGTCACAGAAGCACTGGAGATCATTTGATAATGTCACAAAACATTCCGAGGCTTTATATCACAGTAAATAACCCACTAGATACCCCAGACATTTCTGGATGCTTTGTAGGGTTGCCATTTTTCCTTCAAATTTAGATTGTTTATCTGCATTTAATTCTACATTTCATTCATCCTTGTCCCAAAGTTTTTTTTCAAATTCACACACAACATGATACTTGGGTGTTTGAGACACAGAGTTAGACAAACTAACATAATATTCGTGCTCCTCCATGAAATACTGAGACCACTCTTCAACTCAAACAACACAAACGGGTCATCAACTTCAGCTTCTCATTCATGGTCTCACCCTTCTACCCGATTCGACCATCCTTGTACCAGACTGAGAGGAGGAGAATGATAAAGATAAAAATTCAAAGTATGGTGACTCTGTCATTCCATCCTGAACAAAAACCTGCTCAGGTAATACACGCAGATGTCCTATGCTTGTAAGGTGGCTGGATAATTTGCTTGCATGTCCTTTTGCTTGTAATGTGGCACAAAACAACTCATGAACTCCTTGATCTATTCGAAAGGCATTTTCTTGGTGTTTCAAATTCCGAGATGCCAAGCTCTCTCTGATCAAAATATATTAAATGGTAACCACATATCTATGAAGTAACCAGAGGAATTAAAGGCTAGATGCAAATATATATTTTAAAACGTTTATGTGAATAGACTTGCATGAAGTACTAAAGCTGAAATGAATTTATATTAATATAATATTTTAATGTTGTATTCAGGAAAACATTGAGATTTTCCAAGCTATTATATGTTTTAGATGCAGAGAGATCATATTAATATAATATTTTAATGTTGGATTTCGGAAAACATTGAGATTTTCTAAGCTATCATACTTTTTTGATGCAGACATATCATATTAATATAATATTTTAATGTTATATTTCAGAAAACATTTAAGATTTTCCAAGTTATTATACCTTTTGGGTGCAGACAGATTGTGGCGAAGTCTGGAATTATCTGTAGATTATGTAAAAAAATCGGAGAGTGCCTTATAATGGCAACCATCTTAATTAGAGTTAAAAAGATGGGAACATAGGCATTTTAGTAGATGTTACAACAGTTAATAGTTATTGTATATCAAATGTCATTAATAGGTATGAACCTAATAAATTTATCCACAGGGAATTATTGGCATTTCTGAATTTACTAAGTCATTCTGAATTAATTTCTATATGTTAATTTCGTAATGATTTTACATACTTTTTAATTAATTAATTGATAAACATAAATATGACTAGTTGAACCTAATTCAGAGTTGAATTTCGTTTTTACTCCCTATTCTAATATGTATTTACCTATTACTAGAACATTAATAGGTAAATACATATATAACTAACAGTAACATGCTAGTGCAGTATATATAGGTAATTGAAATCTCAGGTAATTTAAATCATGTAAATTCTTACTAGATGGTTAATATTTAATAGATTATTAAGCATATAGATAGTCATAGTTGTTTCTATGCAAATATTTTTAATGATATTTAAATATAAATTACATATTTGGTCATATATTTTTTGTAATTGTGTTTTCCATTTCATAATGCACTGTGTAACTCGGCTCTCCAGTAATCTGAACAAGCTCCTCATTTTCAAAGGCACATTTTGGTAACCCATATTTGAGAAATATGCGAATATTTGCTCATGTTTGCCTCTGCATCTCACTAATGATGTTGCCACCTTTACCGAGAAGGCAACCAATGTGCTTTTACGGAACAAGAAACCTCGTAGAACTGATACCATCTTTATCAATGGTTCCACCAATCTTTCCTTGTAATTGGAGAATGGCCTCAAGAGTAGGTGAAACACGATCATCAACCAACTCTGTTGCATAAACTACAATTACATGTTCATCTGACTATGTTTGTGCGTCTTCAACCTTAATACTTGCTCTTGTATCCTTACTCATGGTTTTGATTGTATTATCACCCTTGCTCTATAATCCTTCCATATATTTATTTTTTTACACTATTCCCACCTTTGAATTTTCACCATACTTTGTCTCAACATTATCAACAAGCATAGTTCATGATTTGATTTAATATTAGTCAGTTTGCTTTTAAAAGGAAAAAAAAAGAAATAATTTGGGGTGATGAAATTCAAGTTCAAACGTAACTAGAATGGGAAATCTCCCAATTAGACGGCTGGAATGATTATCTACGTAAGGTAATGTACATGAGAATATTTTGATAGAAGCAGAGTGCGAGTTTTGGGATGGAGGCAGGCATAGGATGTTTAAGGATAATGATATATTTTCACAATATATATTGTTATTATCACAATATAATAACAATATATATAGGTAGGCAGAGGATGTTTAACGATAATGATATATTTTCAAGATATATATTGTTATTATCGCGATATAATAACAATATATATTGTGATAAGAATACAAAAATAACAAGCTTTCATATGCAAAGTTATAGATAATTTCATATTCAATTCTTGTGCAATGCAAATCCGAGTTGTGTTTACATTGCATACTTAATGACCGTGTTTATTTAGGTGAATCCAATGGTGTCTTCGCTGATACGAAAAATATACTAGCATACTAGCAGTGACAAATATACTAGCTAGGCAGGGACTAGCTGCTTTGCAGCTATTTCCCTTGTTTAAACATGATATTTCCCTAATTATATGAAAGTTTGAAGTTTTGTAAAGGCAAACTAAAAGCTAAGGTAACATGAGAAAGCACATAAATAAGGATTTGATACAATAAGGATTATGTTTCATTTCAATAGTTTGAGCAATAATGAATCAACAACACTCATACCATTGGATATAATGTGATCCTTATTAATAATTAGTGATGAGATTCTATTTTCATTCACATAGTGGCATTCTTTTACTCTTTAGCACAACCTTTGATCTTGTTTTTGCAAGTTATTTTATGTTTCCATGAATTTGGAAGGTAGAATTTTTTTTATTGAATTACATAGCTATGAAGCAATCAATGGTGTTTTATGTCAAGATTAATATTTCTGATATTAGAAGTTGAACCCACAGACAAGCAAGACCAAAAAACTTATAGCCTTGTAGATTTACAAATTTAAATGGTCTGCTTGTTCATTGATTTAAGAAATTGATATTGACATTTCTATATTTTCTTCTTAATTCAACACCATGGTTTGTAATGAGTTGGTTCATTTAATGTTGGATATTCGTGTTCCCAACTCATATTATTCAATTGCTAATACTATAAGTTTTCTCTGGAGATATGGTTTTGATCATATTGTTTTGTGATGTGCACTGAAACTGTGTCCAATTGTAACATCCCGCTCTGGCGCACTTACCAAACTTATTCCTTGAGGACACTTGCTCGCAAGTGATCTGGATTTTTATGATGATGAAACTTTTTCCTTCATTATGATGCGTTGAGTTATATGACATGATGTTTTTACTACATTGATGTAGACAGGTGTTGTTGACTCAGGTTCATTGAGTGTGCAGGGTTTCGGACCTTGAGGATGTAGAGGCATCGGTGGAACTCCCTTGGACTCCGGATTGAGTCAGGGAGTGGGCTATTTGAGTTGTTTCATTTATGGTGATATTGATATGTTTTGATGATATGCATATTGGTTCTGGTTATGCATGTGCATGTTTCATATAAATTACAGAGCGAGTTTGATGCCTTACACTGTGCGTGTTTCTTTACATATTACGGAGCGTGTTTAATGCTTACAGTGTGCGTTTTTTTATATGCTACTGCGTGTGTTAATGCTTGACAGTTACGGAAGAGATAACACCGTTTAACTGTATGTTTCCAATGCTATCGAATAAATGTCAGGCTTAATTTTGGCTGTTTCAATATTTCGGGTGGGTTTACATCATCATTTGATAATAAGGCTGAACCTCTCCGTTCCATAGTATAGTCTTATTATACATATTTTAATTTATGGTTGTGTAATGTTGTTCCATATAAAAAGGGTCTACCATCATTGAATTCTTGGTCTAAATAGGCTGATTATAATTCAGGTGCTTTTGGGGCGGCTAGTTTAAACCTATGGTGCAATGGTCTTTATAATGTGGTTATCATATCCTCGTAGTAATAGATCTAGTATATCATATTTGGCCTTTTAAAAACTTTGTCATTAAAACATTTATCGCTAATTTCATTATTGTTATTTTAAATTGATCCTCTTAAAGATCGTTTGTTGAATGCTGTCATTTTAATTACTGATAGCGATATATATAGTGTCAATATAATTTGAGGTTAGAATGTTGTCATTTTAATTACTGATAGAAGATATGCATAGCGTCAATACAAATTGAGGTTAAGCCATTACCTTGCATAGGATAATGTACCTACAGATGTGGGTTGTTGTTCCTTTAAATAATGTTGAACTTGGGTTTTGTTGTCGGAGTCCTCTTATCACGCGCCATTCCGTAAGGGGCGTATTTGTTCTTCTTATTTATGTTGTACTGGATTGTATTCAGTTAGTTGCTTGGTGTGTTGTGTCGGGTGGGATGTAGACACCTCCATGCTCCTCAGAACAGTTGCCATCCCTGAGACCTTAAATGGTTAAAATCGATGGGAACCTAGGCTTGAGCGTTGATTATGTGTCTTGGAGGTCCTAACCTTGCAGGGTGGGACAGGTGGGTGGTCAGTTTTACCTTGTCGTGGCTACGTCTCGTTGGTCATCGAGTGGCAACGTAGAGTCAAGTGTGTTGATACTTCTACATGCGTGCACACACCTTAAACAAAACAAAACAAAAAAAATTTGCACCTGTTATCGGAGTTGTTGTCTTAACGAGGAAGGTCGTTACATATGGTATCAGAGCGGGTTAGACCCGTGACTTGGGATTTGCTACGGCTTTCGTTGACATGATTATGTTTGATTATTCTGTTGCTGATCGAGTTGATTGTTGTGTGCACGGTAATCATGGTTAGAGGACGTCGTGGAGGCAGACGACGGGGTGCTAGGGGAGGAGGCGTGACGCCTCCAGCAACATCCACGCCTGAGGGGGCTAACCCCCAGGGAGGCAAGTAGGTCCTTGGACAGGAGCAGATCACAGTTGTCGATGTTGTGGGGATGATGAGATCCTTCTAGCGCATGTCCGAGGCACTGATAAGCAGATTGGACAGAGAGGAGGCCAGGGCGCCGGCACCCGCTGAGGTTCCGCCGCGCGCACTGGCCGTTACTGGTAGAATTCATCGTGAACTCGAGAAGGTGAAATTTCCCGAGTTCTTTGGTGCCCCGGACGACGCAGCCGTCGAAGCATGGTTGGAGAATATGGCGATGTGCTTCGCACTTTGCGATTATACCTCCAACATGAAGGTCCGCATGGCGGTCTTTCAACTTAAGGGGAGCGCTCTTCTATGGTGGAAGACGCTCCTACCGTAGCTGAACATGGTCGTCGAGGACGTGTCATGGGAACTGTTCGAGGAACGGTTCTGGGAGAGGTATATTTCTGAGGAATTCATCGAGCGTTAGCTCAATGATTTCAACGCCTTATGACAGGGAGGTCGTACGGTGCCCGAGTACGAGGCACATTTTATGGAGCTGCTCCGGTATGCTCCGTATTTGAACACTGAGAAGCTCAAGGTCAACAGGTTCGTGTTTGGCCTTAACAGCAGCCTGCGTGAAAAGGTTAGGATTCTGATTCCTCAAACCTTGCACGACGTTGTCCAAAAGGCCCTCATAGCAGAGGAGGAGCTTATCAGTGGGGTTCATACCAAGACTCCAGCGAGACCTGCAGGGAAGGGTTCATCTGGTACACCGCAGCAGCAAACACCAGCGAGACATGCGTCGGGATATCGTGGCTTCCAGAGGGGATCCACGTTCACTACACCTCGACGACTGCCACCTCAACAGCAGAGACCTTATCGAGGACCACAGCAGCAGCAACGGCGTCGCCCGCAGCAGCAACAGTTTAGACCTGTTCAGCAGAACAGACCAGGTTTCTAGGCCAGTGGGCCGTTATCTTCTACTCTGGGTACCAGGACTACTGGGCCGAAGAAGGGGTGTTGGACGTGTGGGGAGCCACACTACCAGTGTGACTGTCCTGTGGAGAGGACCAGAGCGCCCGGATCAGCCAGACCCGCTACAGTGGGAGATATGGGCAAGGCCCATCGGATTCATGAAGTGGTGAATAACCACCAGGCATAGTACCAGTCGACTGTGCTCGAGACGACAGGTACTGTCGCTGACCAGACCCTTAGTATTTTGATAGACCCAGATGCTACTGAGAGTTTTATTTCTGGTGCAGCGCTGAAAAGGATTAAGGTAAAGGCAGTCGAACATGATGAGTTTAGCTTTGTAGAGATGGCTTCGGGAGCCAAACAGAAGGTCAGAGGAAAGGTTACGGGCTGTGCCCTTAACCTGGGAGAGTTTGTCATGAGAGTCATATTGTACGTCACGATCTTAGGATCTTATGACGTCGTGATCGGTAACGATTGGTTGGAAACGCATGAGGCGATTCTCAACTGTAAGACAAAACAGTTGAGCTTGATCGATGATGAGGGACAGAGACGGGTAATTGTAGGACGGAACCAGGGAGTATCCCTGAGGTTCGTCTCTTCCTTACAGTTACGGAAGAGTATGCGCAAGGGATGCAAGCTTTATGCAATCCTTGCGCTATACGAGAAAGGAGTAGTTGAAGGTCTAGAACACCTTCCGGTGGTGAAGGAGTTTGTGGACGTATTTCCAGAGGAGTTGCCTGGGATGCCGCCAGAAAGAGAATTGGAGTTTACTATAGATCTGAAACCGGGGACTGAACCGATAGAAATAACTCCTTATCGGATGTCGACCCCGGAGTTTCAAGAGCTAAAAATGCAACTGAAGGAGTTGTTGGACCTGGGACTGATACACCCTAGTGTGTCACCATGGGGTGCACCAGTTATTTTCATTCGGAAAAAGGATGGATCATGGAGGCTTTGCATTGACTATCGTCAACTGAACAAGGATACGATTGAGAATCAGTATCCCTTACCAAGAATTGACGATCTGTTCAATCAAATGAAGGGTGTGATGGTGTTCTCCAAGATCGATTTGCGATCGGGGTATCACCAATTACGGATCAAGGAGGATGACGTCCCTAAGACCGCTTTTAAGACGATATTTGGACATTACGAATTTACTGTTTTACCGTTTGGACTGACAAACGCCCCAGGGGTATTTATGAGCTTGATGAACGGGGTGTTCTGCGAGTACTTGGACAAGTTCGTCCAAGTATTCATTGATGATATTTTGATCTACCCTCGGACGACGGAGGAGCATGACGAGCACTTGCGCTTGGTACTACAGTGTTTGAGAGAGCACAATTATATGGGAAGTTGTCCAAATTCTCTTTTTATCAATCCAGGATTCACTACTTAGGGCATGTCATCTCCGACGAAGTTATTGCCGTGGATCCAGCCAAGGTTGAAGTTATTATGGAATGGCCTGTGCTGACGAATGTCACAGAAGTGCATAGTTTTATGGGTTTAGCAGGATACTATTGACGGTTTGTCGAGGGATTTTTGAAGATAGCAGGTCCGATCACAGAGTTGCAGAAGAAAAACAAGAAGTTTGTTTGGACTGAGAAATGTGCGGAAGCATTTCGAAGGCTTAAGGAGTTGTTGACAACAACGCCGATACTAAAGGTCCCTGACATGGACGTAGACTTCTTGGTATGCACTGACGCATCTAAAGAAGGTTTAGGTGGAGTCCTGATGCAAGACGGATGAGTGATTGCTTACATTTCGAGGAAACTAAGAAGGCATGAGGAAAACTACGCAACGCATGATTTGGAGTTATTAGCCATTGTTTATGCCTTGAAAGTCTGGAGAAACTACCTTGTTGGATGAAAATTTGAATTAAGGACTGATCATTGTGGACTACAACACATTTTTATGCAAAGCGACCTGAACGCGCGACAACGGCGTTGGTCGGAATTGCTTAGCAAGTACGACTTCGAGATTACTTACATAAAGGGAACAGTGAACCGAGTGGCAGATGCTTTGAGTCGGAGGCCACGCATCTTTTCGGTGTTGCCTCTTCAAACAAATCTACGTGAGAAGATTCTCACTTTACAGCGTGACGATGACTAGTACAAGGAAGTCGAGGATTTTATAGGACCAAAACACCATGATGGTACCACGATTTGAGGGATATTATTTTGATAGCGATGGTTTATTGAGGTTTAGAGGTCAAATTTACGTACCGCCAAACGACGAGTTGAGGATGTTGATCCTGAGCGAGGCTCATAGAGCAGTTTACATGGCTCACCCAGGAGTTACGAAGATGAGGGCAGACCTTAAGCCCTTGTTCTTCTGGAAAGGAATGAAGTCCAACATAGTCAACTTTGTGGCTATATGTCTAGAGTGTCAGTAGGTAAAGGTGGAACATAGACACCCGGTAGGATTACTTCAACCACATGCCATTCCAGAATCGAAATGGGAAGTCATTTCGATGGATTTTATTGTTGGATCGCCACTGACGGCAAGGAGACACGACTCGATTTTCATAGGAGTAGACACTCTGAAAAAGAGTGCTCACTTTATTCCGGTGCGTACGACGTATCAGGCACCTGACATAGCGAGAGTTTTCATCAGTGAGATTGTGAGGTTGAATGGCGTGCCTAAGAAGATTATATCCGATCGAGGATCGGTGTTTACTGGACGATGTTGGACAAGTTTCCAAGAGGCCTTGGGAACTCAACTAAACTTTAGTACTGCGTATCACCCAGAGACTGACGGACAGACAGAATGAACGAACCAAACCTTGGAAGACATGTTGCGCATGTACGTGATGGACCAGCAAAAACGTTGGGAGGAATTCTTGCCTCTAATAGAGTTCGCTTATAACAAAAGTTACCAGAGCACCATTAAGATGGCGCCGTTTGAGTTTCTTTATGGGCGACCGTGTCGGCCGCCCTTGAGTTGGGATCGGCTTGAGGATAGGGTCCTGGTGGGACCAGAAGCGATCCAAGAAATGGAAGAGTAGATGCAAACCATAAGACAAAGGATAAAGGAAGCGCAGGATCGGCAGAAGAGTTATGTCGATGCGCACCGAGTCAACCGTAGTTACGAGGTCGGCGATTGAGTCTTCTTACGGGTTAAACCGCATAAGAGTTCGATCAAGTTTGGAAAGGGAGATAAATTCTCTCCTAGGTTTGTGGGACCTTTCGAGATTGTGGAGAGAAAGGGGCCCGTGGCCTATCGACTGGCCTTGCCTGATTCTTTGAGGCGTATGCACGATGTTTTTCATGTATCTGTTCTGAGACATTATGTTAGTGATCCTACACATGTTATTGACATGAGTTCCTTGCAGGTATCGGATGAGGGAGATCTCACGGCTGAGCCAGTCCGCATTTTAGATCATCGCGTTCGACAGTTACGACGTTGAACGGTAGATCAGGTCAAGGTCCAGTGGGACAATTATAGTCCTCACTCGGCGACCTAGGAGGACGCATATGATATGCACCAGCAGTTTCCATTTTTGTTTGATAGATAGACTTATGATACTGTGGTATTTATGATATTATGGTACATTTATTTCGGCATTTATACTGAGAAACTTCGGGACGAAGTTTAGACCAAGAGGGGGTGTATGTAACATCCCGCTCTGGCGCACTTATCAAACTTATTCCTTGAGGACACTTGCTCGCAAGTGATCTGGATTTTTATGATGATGAAACTTTTTCCTTCATTATGATGCGTTGAGTTATATGACAGGATGTTTTTACTACATTGATGTAGACAGGTGCTGCTGACTCAGGTT
>ML777159.1:399648-409850 GCA_009831015.1 Picea engelmannii
TTCGGACCTTGAGGATGCAGAGGCATCGGTGGAACTCCCTTGGACTCCGGATTGAGTCAGGGAGTGGGCTATTTGAGTTGTTTCATTTACTGTGATATTGATATGTTTTGATGATATGCATATTGGTTCTGGTTATGCATGTGCATGTTTCATATAAATTACAGAGCGAGTTTGATGCCTTACACTGTGCATGTTTCTTTACATATTACAGAGCGTGTTTAATGCTTACAGTGTGCGTTTTTTTATATGCTACTGCGTGTGTTAATGCTTGACAGTTACAGAAGGGATAACACCGTTTAACCGTATGTTTCCAATGCTATCGAATAAATGTCAGGGTTAATTTTGGTTGTTTCAATATTTCGGGTGATACTGTCAGTTTCTGTCATGGCAGAATTCGTTTTAATATTGGGTTTACATCATCATTTGATAATAAGGCTGAACCTCTCCATTCCATAGTATAGTCTTATTATACCTATTTTAATTTCTGGTTGTGTAATGTTGTTCCATATAAAAAGGGTCTACCATCGTTGATTTCTTGGTCTAAATAGGCTGATTATAATTCAGGTGCTTTTGGGGCGGCTAGTTTAAACCTGTGGTGCAATGGTCTTTATAATGTGGTTATCATATCCTCGTAGTAATAGATCTAGTATATCATATTTGTCCTTTTAAAAACTTTGTCATTAAAACATTTATCGCCAATTTCATTATTGTTATTTTAAATTGATCCTCTTAAAGATCGTCTGTTGAATGCTGTCATTTTAATTACTGATAGCGATATATATAGTGTCAATATAATTTGAGGTTAGAATGTTGTCATTTTAATTACTGATAGAAGATATGCATATCGTCAATATAAATTGAGGTTAAGCCATTACCTTGCATAGGATAATGTACCTACAGATGTGGGTTGTTGTTCCTTTAAATAATGTTGAACTTGGGTTTTGTTGTCGGAGTCCTCTTATCACGTGCCATTCCGTAAGGGGCGTATTTTTTCTTCTTATTTATGTTGTACTGGATTGTATTCAGTTAGTTGCTTGGTGTGTTGTGTCGGGTGGGATGTAGACACCTCCATGCTCCTCAGAACAGTTACCAGCCCTGAGACCTTAAATGGTTAAAATCGATGGGAACCTAGGCTTGAGTGTTGATTATGTGTCTTGGAGGTCCTAACCTTGCAGGGTAGGACGGGCGGGTGGTCAGTTTTACCTTGTCGTGGTTGTGTCTCGTTGGTCATCGAGTGGCAACGTAGAGTCAAGTGTGTTGATACTTCTACATGCGCGCACACACCTTAAACACAAAAAAAAAAAAAAAATTGCACTTGTTATCGGAGTTGTTGTCTTAACGAGGAAGGTCGTTACACCAATGGGGTTACACGTGTGATTTTTTTATCAACTTTCTATTCTTTGGAATTTACTGTAAAAGTGGAATATCGTCTAGCTAGACCTCTTGTAGGATGAGTTGAGCTATCTGATTTAGCTACACATGCATTTTTGAATTTATTTCCTTTGGTATCTTATCAATATATTCTTTCACTAATATACTTTAATGGAGCAGTAATGTGGACAACCATAAGATAAATACTATGTAGATATTTATAAATGTAGATATAAAAAAAATATGGTGATAGTGTCAAATTTTCACATGCAACACTATGTGACTAATTTCAGATCTGAAAATTGCTTCCTAGTGATCTAACAGTAAAACCGTAACTATTATCACTAAACAACTTTACATTGAAATTATTGATTTAAAACATATGCAACAGAAGCACAAAGATCGAAGATGAATCATCAATATACATGAGACATAATTACAGTTATGTAATCTTGTTAACATAAAAAATCCTTATGGAAAAACCAACCCTCCCAACCAATACAATATCACCAAAATATGAGGACAACCTTGTCCTCCAAAGTCACCAAAACTGAGAACAACCTTGTTCTCCAATGACCATACAAATCATAAAAGAAAACCTCATAAATATCCCCCAGAATCTCCTCTGCACACGAATTTGTTGTAGACCACTTGTGCGACCTACTGATGTTACTTGTAATCCTGTACAGAATTTTACCTACCCAAAAACTCAGATACGCGATCCACCTTACTAGCAACCCACATACATACGCGGTTTTCTCTCCTGCAAACTATGTATACCCTATACATGATTCATCCTTTTGCAACCTGCATATATACACACTTTTCCCATCTGCAAACCGCGTATGAGTATAGAAAAATGGTACGGTGACATATGTATGCTTCCCTCTCTGCCACCTTCTTTATCCTAGACCAGATTGGACACCTTGTAGACTTTCCTAGCTGAGATCACCAATCCTCCTAGCACAAGTGTAGGCTCACTTATGCTAGCTCCATCATGTCTCCACACGCTCTCCACATGATCTGTAATGTCACAATGACCTCTCTTATTTATATACAATCCTTAGGGGTCAACATAGAATCCCCTCCATAAGTCAACATCAAATTAGGCTTTTCTTGTGGTGTGAAGCCCCAACACAAGCCCACAAATTCCATCACCAAACCCATGAAGTCCCCACTCAAATCCAAGGGGGTTTTCACTAAACCAAAAGTGTGATGTTGCTCCCATGACTATTCCCACATTCCCAACACCTAAGTTCATGTGAGAATACCTACTCAAAGCTACAAAAATATACATTCCCTCTTAGCGAGGAAGGAATTCTCACCACACTCCACAAGTGGGAATGTCTCACGATGTTACCAAAGGATAAACACTCCATCTTAGCGAGGGAGGTATTCCATCCTACGTCATCACCTGGAAGTAGCTATGTCCCCCATACTGGATCCTCTACCACAGTTTCTCTCCAATCCCTCTGATTGGCTACTCCCTTTGTCACCAAAGCAAATCCTGCTCTTCGGTCCTCCTGACTAGCAATAGTTGCATCCTCAGTCAATGAAGCACATCTTATTGTCTGGCATGATCCCATCCTAGAATAAATCATGCTCCTAGAAGCCTCGTGCTTTTGAACCTCCCATCTAGCCATATCAACCCATGACACCTACCTAAGAGTCTTGGAATATGCCCTCTCTAACTCCAAGAACCATTGTTGATCTAAAGCTATATCCTCTAGGCATAAACAACACATCTACCTAAAATAATATGTGGTACCCCTTTCTCTAAATATCTCAGACTGAGAGAACACTCCTCCTGAGTTTTGGCATAACACTTTTGACACCCGCATCACCTCTCTTGACTCCAATCATAATGATATTGTACCAGATCCTCGTATTTCATGCTTGAATCTCATGCCAAGATCCACACACAAGTCTGAGCCAATCTCTATGAAAGTGTCAAACAACTATCTAGCACCTGTCATATGGAAATATGCTCCACTATCCACCAACTAAGTCCCCTTACTAGAGATTGTACTTGAAATGGTGAAGACCAACAAGATATCCTACTAGAACATGTATGCAACCTCATCAACCTTTATTATTGATGTTTGCTTCCTTCTACCCCTTTCCCTCTAGTGTGGACACTGTGAAGAAAAATGATCATAGTCATGACACTCAAACCATATGTAACCTCCATGGACACTAGTCGAGTCTCCTCATGGATATAATCAATCCATATCTTCTCAAACCCTAGCAACATCTCTCACACAGAGATCCCCTACACAAAAGGTTCCCAAAACCTCGAAATACCAACTCAACATCTAATAACACTTGTCCATCTCATAACAACATTGCATAGTCCTACTCCTCAATCCTTGAGGTTGAGAACACACTCCTGGAACCCATAGAACATTTTCCACTCAGAACACACCCCCTGACTCCATCTAAAATACAACTACTCTAGATCCCTATACTACATGTCTTATCCTCTTGCCAAGCTCCTCGTACATATCTGAGTAAGACACTATGAAATTCATGAACAAATCATGTGTCTGTGGCTCTCATTGGATAAGAACCATGCAATCCTCCAAGGAAAGCATCCTTCTTACCCAAGTCATGACCATCCAATGAAATTATACCCAATTCCATCATCCAGGTCACCAAAAAAAATCTTTGTGTCTACACATGCTACCATTGATCCCGTGTCCTCGTTTAAACAATTCTAAGTTGCGGCTGGACACTCAGTCTAGTCTACTCTAGACCTTTGCAACTCATCTCTACAAATGTCCTCATCCTCTTGGGTCAAATACCTCATACATCATCATACCTTGACAATTTGCAACTCTTTGGCCTAATGAAGACTCTATCTCATCAACCTGTTATACACACGAAACTATCTCATCCGAACCAGAGCATTCGAGTTGCACCCATCGTAACTCACCGTGATAAATCATTGGAAGTCCATCCACAAGTTTGGAAATCTGCCAAAAAACATACTGTTGTGATTCAAACTCTTAACCAATCCACCAAAACTCCAAACCTACCACACCAATTATCCAGGTGGATATTGGTGGCCACCCACCTATTCCACTTGGACCCCCACCATTGCTTCTTTCAGTTTTTCAGTTTCCGCACAGTTTACTATTTTTAGCAGTTTTTCGGGTCCTGAACTTCCAGAGCCATTTTGAGGCCTTAAATGACGTTTTTTGGGAAAACGGGGAGCAACATGGATCGTAGATCATGTTGCTCACCCAAAAGTTGTAGTCCTCGGATAGATATTTCTAACGAGGTATGGAACACGTCAAACGAAGATCATATGCCAAAGTTACGTCACCGGGAAGTTGATGTACCAACTTACCCAAACGGAGCCCATAGTCTTGGCATTTCATCTCCTAGGGTTAGGTCTTTGGATGTTTAGGGTTTTCCATTGTTTCTCAATAATAACATGCCTTCGAGCCTCATTGTAACACAATTCAGAGGCTAGTAGTCGACACATCTCTTCTCAGAGATAAGCTACCAACGCCCTAGCTAGTTTATTTCCATTCTGTCTGTAAGCATATTTCAATCATTTGTTATTAATGAAATGAAGTCTTATTTCCGCTGCATCTCTGTGTTTATGTGTATTTTTGTATTTCTTTGTGTTCCTACATAAATCCAGATTAGTGGTATCAGAGCGATCTACTCGTTCTCGATCCTTCTTTGCATGTCCCCAACGAGGTCGAGGTATAAGGAGTTGGGGCTCGATCTGGTTGAACCTTTGCAAGATCATCCTCGCAAACCCCAGTGGCCGCCCATGGGGGGAGAAAAGAAAGATGAGGGAGCAAGAGATCCTATCAAAATGTTGCTTGCAGAGGCCCTTGAGAAACAAAGGAACGCGATGATGGACAACTTTTCCCAGATTCTTCAACGGATTCCCACTGGCGGTGCATCAACATCCAACAACCACTCTAGAGGTGCCACTCCTTTTAAGGTACAAGTAAACTTTGACATTCCCATATTTGAGGGCCAAATAGATGTAGATGTCGTAGATATATGGTTGAATCTGTTAGAAGGATATTTATCGGTTCATGAATTTTCCGACCGAGAAAGGATTATTTTCGCACTCCTCAAAGTCGCCCCCCATGTCAAGGACTGGTGGGAAACCTACTCAAAGCAACAGGGTGAGGGGGAACCCTCTCTGTTCTTGGCCACACCCACTTGGAATTCTTTCTGAGATGCCATCAAGGAACAATATTATCCTGTGGGGAGCTATGAGGACAAATACATACAATGGACTACGCTGCGGCAGTAAAGGGACCAAGATGCACAAAGTTGGGTATCAAAGATTCAGAGAAAAATTTGGTGTTAAAGTACCGCAATTGTATGCACATATACATTCAGGAGGAAATGGAGTTCCTCGACATCTCCTCACTTGGTGTGGCGTACCGATATGCTGCCAATATTGAGCAGAAGTTCAAATAGAAGAAGCGAGACTTTGGGTCTATGAATCAGAAGCAAGGGAAAGGTACCCCCAAACCGCAGAACAAAGGACCAAGCCAAGGCGGGGCAGCCCAGAACAACCCGCCAAAGCCACAAGCAAAGAACAACACCATGAAGCCAAAAAAGGACACAGGGAAGTGGTGTGAGTTCCATAAGAGCTCCACTCACAACACAAGTGAGTGTCAGGCCAAGTAATCACTGGTAGCCGAGTTGAAGGCTTCTAAATTGGATGCATGCTCCGACTCTGAATCAGAACCCGACAAGGGGAATGATAGGGGGAAGCATATTATCGATGCGGATCCCAACACCACTGTTGCCACCACGAAGATCCAAAAGGAGGAACCAGAAGATCCTGAGGAGGTGGAGTGTCTCTTCCATTCCAAGATGTGGGTAAAGGGTTCCACGTTGCAGTTCATTATCGACAGTGGGAGCCAGAAGAACCTCATCTCGGTAGAGGTCGTGAAGCGGCTAGGCTTGCTGACCACAGCACACCCACAACCATACACCATCGGGTGGTTGCACCAAGGACGGGACCTTCGCGACAGCCAACAATGTCGCCTTCCCTACAACATCAAGCCCTTCACGGATGAGGTATTATGTGACATTGCTCCTCTTGATGTTTTTGATGTATTATTAGGCCAACCATACTTGTGGAAGTGACATGTTGTGTATGACTCTAGGCCTTGTGTTGTTATTATCACCTTGGGCAATAAGATGTACAAGATACCGGAGATAGCACCACCTACCACCATCTCTTTGGTTACTGCAAAACAATGCAGTAAGCTCATTTCCAAAACCAGGAAATTTGTTTTCCTGATGATCCACGCTCAGGGAAAGAGGAAGACTATGGCCATGACCTCCAGACAGGGCCCCGCTACATGAAAACAATAGATGGATAAGGTCTTGGAGGAGTACGAGGACATCTTCACCTCCCCCACAGGGGTGCCTCTGCACTACCAGGTCAAGCACCCCATCGATCTGACCCCAGGTGCACCGCTGCCCAATGGACCCATCTATCGACGCTTCATTCTGGAGAATGATGAAATCAAGAGGCAGATTCAGGAGCTGTTGCAGAAAGGTCACATCTGGCCAAGTTCATCACCCTGTGGGAGCCTGATCGTGTTGGTGCAGAAGAAGGATGGGACTTGGAGACTTTGCATTGACTATCGGGCACTGAACAAGATCACTGTCCGGAATAGGTACCTGATCCCACAGATTGATGACCTTCTAGACCAACTCAAGGGGGAGAAATATTTCAGCAAGATCGACTTGAAGTCGAGGTATCACCAGGTACCAATCGAACCCTCTGATGTGTGGAAGACTGCCTTCAAATCCAAGGAGGGCCTTTTCGAATGGTTGGTCATGCCATTCGAGTTGACGAATGCCCCTGCAACCTTCATAAGGCTAATGGACGACATCCTACAGCCATTCACCAACTCATTTGTAGTGGTGTACTTGGATGACATTCCAATATTCAGGCAGACTTGGGAAGAGCACCTCCACCACATCCGACGAGTCCTTTAAACACTGCGGCAACACAAGTTGTGTGCCAATTTGGAGAAATTCACTTTTGGCATGACCCAGGTTCAATATCTGGGATACATTATTGATGAGAGGGGGGTGCATGTGGATCTAGCAAAGATCCAAGTCATTTGGGATTGGTCAGCCCCAACCACCCTAATAGAGCTCCGCAACTTTTTAGGTCTTGCCAATTTCTACCGCAGGTTTGTGTTGGGATTCTCTCATATCACTTGGCCCTTGAGTCAAGTCACCAAGGGAGGAGCTAAAGCAAAATTATTTTGGTCTAAATCTCAACAGAAGGCGTTCAGGGAGTTGAAGCATCACCTGTAATCTGCACCAGTGCTCACATTACCAGACTTGCAATGACCATTTGAGATCAAGACAGATGCCTCTGACTATGCTATTGGGGTAATCCTTACTCAACATGGGTATCCAGTGGCATATCATAGTGAGACACTTTCTGACACAGTCCGTAAGTATCCCACTTATGACAAAGAAATGTATTCCATTGTGTAGGCTTTTCGGCAATGGAAGCATTACATTTTGGGAAAGGAAACGGTCATCCACACAGACCACTGACCCCTGCAGTTCATACAGACACAAGGGAAGTTGCAGAATGATCACCATTAGAAGTGGTCCACATACCTACAACAGTTTCATTTCAACATTAAGTACAAGAAAGGCAGCACCAATAATGTTGCAGACTGCCTCAGTCGACCACCCATCGTGGCGCTAACCACTATGCTCAACTCTTGTGGGAACGAGACTTCTGATTGGTCGCTTCTCTACACAAGTGATCCATAATTCGACCACACATACAATACACTCTTGGAGGGTAAGCACATTCCCAATTTTCACCTCCAGGATGCCCTGCTTTGTCACCTGGGACACCTTTGTGTTCCTTCAAGCGAGCGTGCCAAGATGATTTGGGAGGCGCACTACAATCGATTCGATGGGCATTTCGGGGTCGAGAAAACCGTGGCAGTACTGCAAAATTATTTCTATTGGCCGAACCTTCGACAGGATGTCAGGAAGTACATCAAGTCCTTCACTGCTTACGTCATTGCCAAACTGACCATCAAGAAGAAAGGCCTCTATACTCCACTTCCTACCCCCATTCGACCTTGGGAATCCATCTCTATGGATTACATGTTGGGCCTTACTTCTACTAAGCATGGCAATGACTATGTTTTTATGGTCGTCGACCGATTCTCGAAGATGTCCATTATGATGGCCTGCAAGAAGAATATCACAGCAAAAGCCACTGCTAAACTCTTATTTGAACGAGTGTGGGTACACTTTGGGATCCCACATTCTATCATCTCAAATTAGAATAGCAGGTTCCTCAGTACATTTTTGTCCAGCCTCTAGTCGATGTTTGACACCAACCTCACCAAGTCCACAGCTTTCCATCCGCAAACTGATGGCCAGATAGAGGTCGTTAACCGGATGATTGTACACATTCTGTGCATGTACAATTCAAAGCATCCATGCACATGGGATGAGAGCCTCCCCTATGTACAACACAACTACAACCGGGCTCTCCATAGCTCAACCAGCCACATCCCCTTTCAAGTGGGCTTGGGATTCCAGCCAGTATGTCCCATTGACATAGCCATGCCATTTGTGGCTACTCAGGAAGATTCAGCTCATGTCCAGTCTGAGGCTGACAAGGCAAACAACTTCATTGAGCGCATTCAACACATACGCCAATAGGTTCATGGCATCTTGGACAGAGCCAATGCTAAGTACAAGTAACGACATGATCAACATCGGGTGCCACACAACTTCCAGGTGGGTGACAAAGTGTGGCTGCATTTGCAAAAGGAGGGCCTCGTTGGACCCCACCGCAAGATTCGTCCGCAACGATATGGGTCGTACACCCTCACCAAGGTTGTAGGGGAAAATGCCTTTGAGCTCAACATTCAACCATTCCTTGGTCTGCACCCAGTGTTCAATGTCGACTGCCTTCGGCCCTACTTTCCACCTCTATTAGACACATCCGACATGGCAGAACAACTCACACCAACAGAGTTAAATCCACACTGCATGGAACAAGCCAGAACTGATCAGATCATGGATACATAGATCAAGCACACCCGACAGCAAAGGATACCACTATATCAAGTTGTCAAAGTAGGCCAACGCCTTTACCAAGGCAAGTGGCTCACTAGGGACCAAGTTCAACAGAAGTTTCCTCATCTCATGGAGGAACTCAAGGCAATGGGGACCGTTGCTTCCTAAGGGGGGAAGAATGATCCAGGTGGATATTGGTGGCCACCCACCTATTCCACTTGGACCCCCACCATTGCTTCTTTCAGTTTTTCAGTTTCCAAACAGTTTACTATTTTTAACAGTTTTTCGGGTCTTGAACTTCCAGAGACGTTTTGAGGCCCTAAACGATGTTTTTTGGGAAAACGGGGAGCAACATGGATTTTCAACTATGTTTCTCACCCAAAAGTTGTATTCCTCAGATAGATCTTTCTAACGAGGTATGGAACGTGCCAAACGAAGATCGTATGCCAAAGTTACGTCCCCAGGAAGTTGATGTACCAACTTACCCAAACGGGGCCCATAGTCTTGGCGTTTCATCTCCTAGGGTTAGGTCTTTGGATGTTTAGGGTTTTCCATTGTTTCTCAATAATAATAGGCCTTCGAGCCTCATTGTAACACAGTTCAGAGGCCAATAGTTGACACATCTCTTCTCAGAGATAAGCTACCAGCGCCCTAGCTAGTTTATTTCCATTCTGTCTGTAAGCATATTTCAGTCATTTGTTATTAATGAAATGAAGTCTTATTTCCATTGCATCTATGCATTTATGTGTATTTATGTATTT
>ML777159.1:410460-426288 GCA_009831015.1 Picea engelmannii
TTTCTAGAAGTGGAAGCTTCTATTAGGTCTTCTTACATTGACATGTTCATATTTATTAAATAGGCCTTATTAACTAGTATCGGCCTTTATTACATAGAAAATATATTATTCTACATGCATGAGAGGTTAGGGGGTTAAGTCCCTAACATGCCCTCCCCCTTGAAGAACAAACTTGTCCTCAAGGTTTGAGATAAGGAAATTCTTGGAGAATAGTGGTCGGCTCCCAGGTGGCATCTTCTAGAGTTGTATCTTTCCACTGCACTAACACTTCCTTGATGGTGCACTGACGGAGATGACGCTCAGGCTAGTCCAAGACTTCCTATGGATGCAACCAGATGGAACCTTCAACATCCAGCTTAGGAAGAGTGGTTTGATTTTGGCACTTAGTTCCAATCACCTTCTTTAAGCATAAGACATGGGAAATTGATTTAATAAATTGATATTTACATTTCTATATTGTCTTCTTAATTCAACACCACGATTTGTAATGAGTTGGTTCATTTAATGTTGGGCATTTGTGTTCCCAACTCATATTATTCATTTTCTATTATTATAATTTTTCTATGGAGATATGATTCTGATCATATTGTTTTGTGATGTGCACTGAAACTGTGTTCAGTGGAGTTACACATATGATTTTTTATCAACCTTCTATTCTTTGGAATTTACTGTAAAAGTGGAATATCATCTGGCTAGACCTCTTGTAGGATGAGTTGAGCTATCTAATTTAGCTACACATGCATTTTTGAATTTATTTCCTTCAGTATCTTATCAATATATTATTTCACTAATATACTTGAATGGAGCAGTAATGTGGACAACCGTAAGATAAATACTATGTAGATATTTATAAATGTAGAGATCAAAACAAAATACGGTGACAATGTCAAATTTTCACATGCAACACTATGTGACTAATTTCAGATTTGAAAATTGCTTCCTAGTGATCTAACAGTAAAACCCTAACTATTATCACTAAACAACTTTAGACTGAAATTATTGATTGAAAACATATGCAACAGAAACACAAAGATCAAAGATGAATCATCAATATACATGAGGAATAATTACAGTTATGTAATCTTGTTAACATCAGAAATCCTAAGGGAAAAACCAACCCTCCCAACCAATACAATATCACCAAAATCTGAGGACAACCTTGTCCTCCAAAGTCACCAAAACTGAGAACAACCTTGTTCTCCAATGCCCATATAAATCATAAAAGCAAACCTCATCAATATCACTCAGAATCTCCTCTGCACATGAATTTGTTGTAGACCACTTGTACGACCTGTTGATGTCACTTGTTATCATGTACGGATCTGTACATGCCCAAAAACTCAGATACGTGATTCACCTTAGTGGAAACCCACAAACATACGAGGTTTTCTCTCCTACAAACCATGTATACCCTATACATGATTCATCCTTTTGCAACCCACGTATATACACATTTCTCCCATCTGCAAACCGTATATGAGTATAGAAAACTGGAACAATCACATCCGTACACTTCCATCTCTGCCACCTTCTTTATCCTAGGCCAGATTGGCCACCTTGCAGACTTTCCTAGATGAGATCACCAATCCTCCTAGCACAAGTGCAGACTCACTTATGCTAGCTCCATCATGTCTCCACACACTCTCCACATGATGTGTAATGTCATAATGACCTCTCTTATTTATATACAATCCTTAGGGGTCAACATAGAATCCCCTCCATAAGTCAACATAAAATTAGGATTTCCTTGTGGGTGCGAAGCCCCAACACAAGCCCACAAATTCCATCAACAAACCCATGAAGCCCCCACTCAAATCCAATGGGTTTTTCACTAAACCAAAAGTACTATGTTATGCCCACGACTATTCCCACATGCCCAACACCTAGGGTCATGTGAGAATACTTGCCCGAAGCTACAAAAATCAACAATCCTTGTTAGCGAGGAAGGTATTCTCACCACACTCCACAAGTGGGAATGTCTCCTGATGTTACCAAAGGATAAACACTCCCTCTTAGTGAGGGAGGTATTCCATCCTCCATCATCACCTGGAAGTAGATTTGTCCCCCGTACTCGATCCTCTACCATGGTTTCTCTCCAATCCTTCTGATTGGATACTCCCTCTATCAACAAAGCAAATCCTCCTGACTAGAAATAGTTGCATCCTTAGTCAATGAAGCACATCTTATTGTCTAGCATGATTCCATCCTAGAATAAATCCTACTCCTAGAAGCCTCCTGCTTTTGAACCACCAGTCTGTCCATATCAACCCATGACACCTACCTAAGAGTCTTGGAAAATTCCCTCTCTAACTCCAAGAACCACTATTGATATAAAGTTATATCCTCTAGGCATAAACAACACATGTCTAACACAAAATAATATGTGGTACCCCTTTCTCTCAATCCTTGAGACTGAGAGAACACTCCTCCTTATTTCTAGAACCAATAACACATTTGACACCGTCATCACCTCTTCTGACTCCAATCGGAAAGATACTGTACTAGATCCTCGTATTTCATTCTTGACTCCTGTGCCAATATCCACACACAAGTCCGAGCCAGTCTCTATGAAAGTGTCAAAAAAATATCTAGCACCTGTCATATGGAAATATTCTCCATTATCCACCAACTAAGTCCCCCTGCTAGAGGTTGTACCTAAAAGGGCGTAGACCAACAAGATATCCCTCTAGAACCTATCTGCAACCTCATCAACCTCTATTATTGTTGTATGTTTCCTTCTACCCCTTTCCCTCTAGTGTGGACACCATGAAGAAAAATGATCATAGTCATGACACTCAAACCATTTGTATCCTCCCTGGACACCAATCAAGTCTCCTCCTGGATATCATCATTATGTATCCTCTCAAACCCTAGAAATATCTCTCATGCACAGATCCCCTACACAAAAGATTCCCAAAACCTAGGAATACCAACTCAACATCCAATAACACTTGTCCATCTTATAACAACATTTCATAGTCCTACTCCTCAATCCTCGAGGTTGAGAACACACTCCTGGAACCCATAGAACATTTTCCACTCAGAACACACCCCCTAAATCCATCTAAAATACAACTACTCTAGATCCCTATAATACATGCCAGATCCTCTTGCCAAGCTCCTCGTACATACCTGAGTCAGACACTGTGAAACTCACGAACAAATCATGTGTTGGTGGATCTCACTGGATAAGAACCATGCAATCCTCTAAGGAAATCATCCTTCTTACCCAAGTCATGACCATCCAATGAAATCTACCCAAGTCCATCATCCAAGTCACCAAAAAAACTCTTTGTGTCTACACATGCTACCATTGATCTCGTTTTCTCGTTTGAACAGTCCCAAGTTGCAGTTGGACACTCAATCTAGTCTACTTTATACCTCTGCAACTCATCTCTACAAATTTTCTCATCCTCCTGGGTCAAATACCTCATACATCATCATACCTTGAAAATGTGCAACTCTCTGGCCTAATGAAGACTCTATCTCATCAACATGTGATACACACGAAACTATCTCGCCGGAGACAGAGCATTCGAGTTGCACCCATCGTAATTCACCATGATAAATCATTGGAAGTCCATACACAAGGTTGGAAATATTCCAAACAACATACTGTTGTGATTCGATCTCTTTGCCAATCCACCAGAACTCCAAACTTGCCACACTACCGAGCCACAATAACCCACAACGCCTCGTATGGATAGTCTACTCCATGTCTCAACCAAATACCATCTAACCTCTCTCCACCTGCAACCATCACTCTAGCTCCCTCCGAGAGATAACTCCTCAAATCCCTCAGAGTTGTCACATGTGACCTGCCCAGAACAAGAACAAGAACAACACTCCTCTAGTGTTGTATCCAAAAATGTCTCTCAAAGATGATCCCCTTCTTCAAATCCCAAGCTTTGATACCATGTCAAATTTTCACATGCAGCTCTATTGACTAATTTGTTAGGTACCAGATCTATTATAATAGCATAAACAGAAATATCGCAATGAATAACAATAGGTCAACAATATAAAATATAAGTATTGCAGAGAATAACAACAGAACAACAAAATAGATGGATCCACAACACCAAAATAATACCTTTATTGATAGGAAACAATGTTCACTTGCCTCTTCGAGGGGGAAACATCTAGTAGAGAAAATCTCTATTACAACAATTCTCTAGACAAGCTCCTCTCATACCTTCTACTCTTATTTATACTAATTATATCTTCTAAAGAAAATTCTAGAGGAAGATCTTTCTAGAAGCGAAAGCTTCTATTAGGTCTTCTTACATTGACTTGTTCATATTTATTAAATAGGCCTTATTAACTAGTATCAGCCTTTATTACATGGAAAGTATATTATTATACATGCATGATAGGTTAGGGGGTTACATCCCTAACATGCCCTACCCCTTGAAGAACAACCTTGTCCTCAAGGCTTGAGATGAGGAAATTCTTGGAGAATAGTGGTCACCTCTCTAGTGGCATCTTCTGGAGTTGTATCTTTCCACCACATTAACACTTCCTTGATGGTGCGTTGGTGGAGACAATGCTCACGCTGGTCCAAGACTGCATGTGGCTGCAACCAGATGGAACCATCAACATCCAACTCAGGAATAATGGTTTAATTTTGGCACTTAGTTCCAATCACCTTATTTAAGCATGCGACGTGGAAAATATGATGGATCTTATAATGACTGGGAAAAGCTAAATGATAGGCCACCGTTCCCACACACTTGAGAACTATATAAGGACCATAAATTTGGGAACAAGCTTCTGACAATGTTCAGTTTTGAGTGAAGTTTTCTTGTAAGGCTATAAATGAAGAAACACCTGGTCCCCTTCAACAAATTGGCATTCTGAACATCCTTGATCTATGTGTTGTTTCCTATGATTATGATCCATGACCAAATTTTCTTTGAGAGCACGGAGAATGGATGCATGGTCTATAATGGTTTTGTCAACCTCATGAACCTTCGCGACCCCTGACATGTAGGAAAGAATTGACATGGGTTTTTGTCTGTAGACTGCTTCAAAACGAGTCATGCGAGTAGCGGTATGGTAAGATGTGTTATACCACCATTCAACTAGTAGTAACCATTGAGCCCACTAATTTTACTAGTGATATGCAAAACACCTCAAATATGTTTCCAAACACTTGTTGACATCTTTGGTTTGGCCATCAGTCTAGGGGTGATAAGCAGTACTGAGATGTAATTGTGTGCCACGGAGCCTAAATAGTTCTTTCCAAAAAATGTTGGTGAAAGTGGGATCTCTGTCAAATATAATAGAATGATGCATGACATGAAGCTTGAAAATATGATCCATGGAAATCTAAGCCACTATGGATGATGTGAATGGATGTTGAAGAGCACAAAAATGAGCATATTTGGAAAGACGATCAACTACCACTGTGATGATTGACTTATTTCCTAATTTAGTTAATCCCACAATGAAATCCATAGAAATGTCCCTCCAAATAGCTGGTGGAATCGGAAGTGGTTTTAGTGTGCTCGGAGCTTTGACAGTTTCTCCCTTGTTGCATTGAAAGACATCACTTTCATATACAAAGGTGTGTACATCATGTTTCATACCATCCCCAAAAAAAGAACATTTAACTCGTTCATAGGTTTTGGTAAACCTGGAATTCCCCGTTGTGGGTGAAGCATGAAGCTCATAAAGCATCGTGGATTTAAGTTGCGACTGGTGGCTTAAATACAAATGACCTTTGTAGTGGATCTCTTCATTGTGCCAAGAGTCTGTTGGAGAAACTAGAGAATTGTCTTGAAATTGTTGGATTAGTAGAGAAGTTTTGGGGTCTTGCAGCCATTCTTGGCAAGCAACTTGGAGCTAATCTAATACCATGAAGGAGAGGGGGGAAAGGGATCCTTCTTCTTCGTACTTTCAGGACAGAGTGTCATCCACTACATTTTATTTTCCCTTCTTTTAAATGATCTCATAATCATAGCCAAATAGCTTCGTCGCCCATTTTTGTTGCTCATGGGATGAAATCCTTTGTTTTAGGAAATACTTGAGGCTTTGATGGTCTGTTTTAATTTGGAAGCGTTGCCCCAATAGATAAGGATGACAGATATCCACAACATACAAAATAGCCAACATTTCATTTTCATAGATTGATTGGTCGAGATGTTGCTCCGATATTTGTTTGTTAGTGAATGTTAAAGGCATGCCACGTTGCATGAGTACTACTCCAATTCCTTTCCCAAAGGCATCCCATTCCAGGACAAAAGTATTTGTGAAGTTGGGAAGGGACAGGACAGGAGTTGTGCACATGGATTCTTTCAATGCTTGGAATGATTGATCAGTTGTTGGAGTCCAAGTGAAAGCATTCTTTTTAAGGAGAGCAGTAAAAGGTGCAACAATTTTTCCATAATTCTTAACAAACTTGTGATAATATCCTATTAAACCCTAAAAACCATGCATGCCTTTAAGAGTTTTGGGGCATGACCAATCCTGCATAGCTTCAATTTTCTTAGGATCCACCCTTAGACCATCCTTGCTGACAATATGACCCAAGTACTCCACTTCCGAAGCTCCAAAGACACATTTAGATTTCATGATAAAAATTTGGTGCTGAGAGAGTAGATTGAGAACTTGACCCACATGTGTAAGATGTTTTTTCAAGGTTTTACTATAGATGAGAATATCATCAAAGAAAACTAGGACAAAATGATGGAGAAAGGGACAAAAAACATTGTTTGTGAGACTTTTGAAAGTGGAGGGATCATTACACAAGCTAAAGGGCATGACCAAGAACTCATAGTGACCCTCGTGAGTTCGAAAAGCAGTCTTAACAATTTCTTCCTCTTCCATGCATATCTGGTGGTATCCAGAATGGAGATCAAAAGTAAAGTACTAAGCACCACTTAATTCATCCAAGAGATCATCAATGACAGGAATGGGAAATTTGTCTTTGATGGTGAGTTTATTGAGGGAATTAAATTCTGGACACATGCGCCAAGCACCTTCTTTCTTGAGTACCATGACCACAGGAGAAGAATAGCAATTGGTACTAGGGATGATAACACCTGCGACTAGAAATTCTTGAAATTTTTTCTCAATTTCATTATTTTGGGCGAATGGATGATGATAAGGGAAAACATTGGGAGGAAGACTATCAGGGATGAGAGGAATGGAAGGATCATGAACACCACTAGAAGGAGGAAGTCCCTGGGGGGTGGCAAAAAAATCTTGGTGTTTGAAGATAATAAATTAGAGGCCAGGATGCATCGAAGGTGTCTCAATTTCTTGAATAGAATGGAGTTGCAAAATAATGTCGGAATGACCTTTTTTGAGGAGATTTTCCATTCGATGGGAACTAATGATCTCAGGTGAACCTACGGTGATTCCTTGGAACTTATATTGTTGTCCCACCTATTGGAATTGCATGGATAATTCCTTAAAATCCATGAGGATGGGACCAAGAGTGCGTAACCATTCCACATCGAGCACAATATCACAACCACCCATGTCAATAGAAAACATATGATATTTCAAGTTGTACTGCCCAATTTGGAGACACACATTTTCACAATGCCCCCCATATTTCATGGAAACTCCCTTGGCAATCACGATTTGAAATTTGTTGACTGCATGGATATAGCAATGGGTTTCTTAGGCAATACGACGATGGATAAAATTATGAGTGCTTCCATTGTCAATTAAGATGATGACCTTTCGATTCTTAATGTAGCCAATGAGCTTGAGGGTTTGGGGAGCAGAGAAGTGATCTGTGATCTTTTCATCGAGTGACTTATAAAGAATTTCATTAAATGAGCATAAATTAAAGTGCACCATTAAAGAAGGAAAAGCTCAAAAATGAAGAGACATAAGCATCAAATCTGAACACAAAAACGTGATAACGGAGTTCATCCCTGGTGGACTACGTCTTCAGGTCCTGCTCTCAAATGGGTAGGCTTTTTCATTAACTCAACAAAAGAGTTTGGAAAAATACATAAGTATACCTCATTCTGAAATCAAGCTGCATAAATAATGCTCAGATCAGAAAACAGACAACACCACTGAATTTGTGGTGTCAAATTACCCAAAAATGATTGTCTCCACACCTCGATCCAACTGTAGCACTCCTAGGCCCAAAAAGAAATTTGTCTCGAATTTCATGCCCCTGCAACCTACAATTAATGCATGTACTTGCCTTGAACTACGTGCCTTGGTCGTACCACACGCGCACCCACTCCCCCAAGCTCTGGGTCGATGCTCTTTCTAAACATTTTTCGTGGGCGTTATTTACAACATAGGTTGTTGGCCCATTGGTTTGGGCGTGAATATTAAGGCGTAGTAGATGGAGGAGGTCCCGGGGTCAAACCCATGGGCCTCCCCCTTTTGGCTTTGTTTATTTTAACTATATATATATATATATATATACACACCAATGTTTTTCCGCCAAATTTGGTGGTGTCTCTATCCACGGTTCTAACGATTTAATATGTGGCCAGATTTGGTGGACACACCAAACCTCTTTTTTTTTTCAAAATTTTAGATACGGGCTTTCATTGGGCATTTGCCCACTACCACGTGGCAGCCCCTGATTGGGCCACGTAGCAACCTCCCATTCGGCCTCTACTTTGTCAGCCTACCATGTATGTGCCATGTCATCGTACGGATGCCACGTCACTACCAACTCTCCATGCCACATCATTGTACAGACTACCACGTGGCAAAATCCTATTGGTCCACGAATTGGTCCAGAAGTTTCAAATCTGGGTGACACATGGAAGCCTCTGATGCTGCCACATCACCATGATGACGCCAGCATGACACTTGTCACCTGCTTTTCCTACCATGTGTGTTGTACGGATGTTGACGTTAGCAGTACAGATGTTGTCTCATCCCCGACTCATTGGGATAGGTTGACCAAACTTTGACCATGAATATATTTTGATTTGTAACTCCATTTGACGAGTCATTTGCACCGTTAGAAATCTTGCAATGTGCTCTTTCTGATAATGTCAGTTTCACAAAGTTTTGATAACTTTGATTTTTTTCCCTTTCTCTATCTATTGAGGCCATTCTGAGCGTCCTTAGTTTCCTCTGCGAGTTCTGAGTTGTTCTTAGCCTTCTTTGGATCCTTTTGGATCAAGAAGCTAGTGATAGCATTCAATGAAATGGCTGGTTATAATTCCGGTGGGTCAGCGGGTGGAGTAATATCAGTTGGCTCAAGTAATTCTGGCATAAGGGGGTCTCAATATCTTCTTCAAAAACATCCTCAGAGATGGTCATAAACAACTATTTTTACTTACACTTATGCCTCGGAAAATATTTGTCAACAGAATTATAACAAATTCCCTTGAGTTGGTGTCCTGCCATTTCAGCTCGAGTTAATTTCTAGATCTTGAGGGGAGTAGGAGGAGCGGCAGGGTTGGTAGATCAAATTGGAGGAATAAAGGAAGGTTTGTGGGTTTGAGCAGAGACAATATGTTAGGATTCCTTATCATGTTTAGTATATTCCAACCAATTTTGAGGGTGATCCATGAAGACCTGGGCTCGAATTTCATCTTTGACGTCACTGATAAAAAAAATTCCGAAAGA
Organism: Picea engelmannii; assembly: GCA_009831015.1. Taxonomy (NCBI): domain Eukaryota; kingdom Viridiplantae; phylum Streptophyta; class Pinopsida; order Pinales; family Pinaceae; genus Picea; species Picea engelmannii. The sequence continues at coordinate 420,028 of ML777159.1, forward strand.
AGGCATCAAAACTTCTCTCCATTCTAAAATCCAAGTGTTCAAAGGCAGATATAAATTCTTCCACTATGCATGATTTCTTCAACTTGGTCAAATGGCCAAGATAGTGGGTGTCAGTGTCAAAAATTTCATATAGCTCTGCCACAAATTGTCTCCAAGCAACATACCCCTGGTGTGTCTTTCTACACCATTGCCACCATTGCCAACGTTTCAGATCCAAATAGACGACACCATAACAAAGTTTGGCTAGATCATCAATAATTCCATGCACAGAGAAATAATGTTCCATTTGAGTGACCCAACATGTGGGGTCTGATCCATCAAATTTGTTCACCTTAACTCAGGGAAGACGGGGGTCATGAGGAAGGGATTTGGAATGAAAGGCCATATTATGGGAAGATTTCTCACCTTCAGAGTAGGAAGGTTGTTCAAGGGAGGGAGAGCCATGGGAATTTTTCAACCACTTGGTGAGGGAGGCCAATTCACCCTTAACATTGGCCAAGTCACATGTAACTTTGGCCTCAAAGGTTTCCAAGCGGGTATTGGTGGAAGCCAGTTCAAAGGTCAATCTTTGGATGTCTACCTTGTTCTATTTGGATTCATCTTGCAGGTGAAGGAATTATTGGTTGTGAGTGTTGGCCATGGTTGAATGAAGGGTACGTAGGAGGGGAATTGGGTCCACGGAAAAAGCGTGAAAATGATAGATGTGAGTGTGTTTAGTGTGAAAAGAGGAATGCAATGAGATAGGTGTCAAATAAGGGTGTTGGGAAGGGGTCAGGTCCATGGGAAAAAAAAAGTTGAAAATGATAGGTACCACTATGATTGGGGTGAAGAGAATAATCTAATGGGATAGGTCTCAATTAGTGTGGTGGGCAGGACCTAGACTCTTTTTTTTATACTCCTGTGGAGTTATACTCCTATTTGAATAATATTGTAGTGGTGGTATGCCAAAATTCTTAATAGGAAAAAAGCAGTGTCAAAAGGCCCCAATGTTGAACAAGAGAAATATTGTTGGTTCCCTTTCTGTTTTGTTTGTGTCCCATGGTTAGGGTTTTTCAGGGTTTCTACAGACAAGGGTTTTCCTTGTGTTATAACTCTCTTATATACGAGCGGTGTCGAATAGTAGTACTCGACCCAATATCTTAGGGCACCCACTAAGGAGGCTAGATTGTACCGTTAGCCATACTACCTGATTACCGAGGTACTAGAGAGTATCTTACCAAGTGTTGTTCTATGTGGCACTATATCATTCAAGCATCCGATTAGTTTATCTATGAAGGGCTTCAGGATATTTAGGCCAATCGGTATACAGGTGTTGTTTGATGGGATACCACTCAAAGGGGTACCAATAGGGGTTACAAGGGTGGCCAACAATGTGCGCTTAGCTACCACTTGTACTTCCTGTGTCTATGCTTCCACGACCGTGGATTTATGCGTTGAATGATAGATCTTTGTAGGTTAAAGACATCAGAATACATCTCTACCCCAAAAAAAATTATACCCACTATTCCTGCCAAGGAAAGTGCTCTAATACCACTTGTTAGGTACTAGATCTATTATAATAGCATAAGCAAAAATATTGCAGTGAATAATAGCGAATCAACAACAAAAAATAGAAATATTGTAGAGAATAACAAAAGAACAACAAAATAGATGGATCCACAACACCAGAATAATACCTTTATTAATAGGAAACAATGTTCACTTGCCTCTTCGAGGGGGAAACCTCCAGCAGAGCAGAGCTCTATTACAATAATTCTCCAGACAAGCTCATCTCATACCTTCTACTCTTATTTATACTAATTCTATCTTCTAAAGAACATTCTAGAGGAATATCTTTCTAGAAACAAAAGCTTCTATTAGGTCTTCTTACATTGACTTGTTCATATTTATTAAATAGGCCTTATTAACTAGTACCAACCTTTATTACATGGAAAATATGTTATTCTACCTACATGAGAGGTTAGGGGGTTAGGTCCCTAACATAATTTCAGATCTGAAAATTGCTTCCTAGTGATCTAACAGTAAAACCCTAATTGTTGTCACTAAAATTATTGAATAAAAACATATGCAACAGAGACACAAAGACCAGAGATGAATCATCAATATGCATGAGACAAAATTACAATTTTGTAATCTTGTTAACATCAAAAATATTGAGGGAAAAACCAACCCTCCCAACCAATATAATATCACCAAAATATGAGGACAACCTTGTCCTCCAAAGTCACCAAAACCGAGAATAACCTTGTTCTCCAATGACCATCAAAATCATAAAAGAAAATCTCATCAATATTCCTCGGAATCTCCTCTGCACATGAATTTGTTGTAGACCACCTGTATGACTTTTTGATGTCACATGTCAACATGTATGGATCTGTACCTGTCCAGAAACTCAAATACGTGATTCACCTTACTGGCAACCCGCGGACATACACAGTTTTCTTTCATGCAAAATGTGTATACCCTATACATGATTTGTCCTTCTGCAACCTGTGTATATGAGTGCTTTTCCCGTATGCAAACTACATATGAGTACACAAAACTGGTGCGGTCACCTCTGTACACTTCGCTCTCTGCCACCTTATTTCTCCTAGGCCAGATTTTCCACCTTGCAGACTTTCCTAGCTGAGATCACCAATCCTCCTAGCACAAGTGCAGACTCACTTATGCTAGCTCCATCAGGTCTTCACACACTCTCTACATGATGTGTAATGTCAGAATGACCTCTCTTTTTTATATACAATCCTTAGGGGTCAACATAGAATCCCCTCCACAAGTCAACATCAAATTAGGCTTTCCTTGTGGGTGTGAAGCCCCAACACAAGCCCACAAATCACATCACCAAACCCACAAATCCCCCACTCAAATCCAAGTGGGTTTTCACCAAACCGAAAGTGTGATGTGGTGCCCACGATGATTCCCACATGCCCAAGACCTAGGGTCATGTGATAATACATGCTCGAAGCTAAAAAAGACAACATACAACTCTAGGAAAGTTTCCATATTACCTCATGATCATTACTTCACTTCCTTCCTACACTAGAAACTTTTGGTTATGTTCAATCCTAATATCTTCATGAAGTTACACAATAGTTGGAGACCATATAATAATTACATTTGTGTATCATTAGCAACACAGGTAACTAATTTCATTGATTGTGTAAGTTACCGAAGTATTTAGGATTTGGATTAATTATTATTTTTAAATAGATTGTTTGTACCTTGCATGTTTGATTATATGTGCTATGTCCTATAAACGGTTTGGAAATTTCTTATAGAGACTTGTTTGTTCAGGATCTTCATGTGACTTTCCTCTTGTCTTAAAATGGTATTTTACAATTGGCATCAGAGCCATATTTTATTACTCGAGGTTGTATGGGCTCAAAATATGGATGATGTTATTTTATGTTTTGAAAAGCTAAACTTTTATCTAACATTGTTTTCACAATGAAAGAGAAATGCGGGATACAAACATCATGGAATATTCACCACACATCCAAGAAATGGAGACTAATGAGAGGAGAGAGACTCCTCCAGACATGGCAGAGACTATCATAAGTCTGAAAGTGAAATTTCAGAGTTACGGAGCAAATAATGAGAAGATTATCAAAGCCCAAGAGGAACATAATGAATTTAATAGGTTGTCCTTGGGTGATAGACAAGGATTCTTACCTTAGGAAATATTGATGGTACCCCCCCACTTTCTCAAGAACTAGAATGAAGGCCTATAGTGGGAAGGTACATCATACACACTATGTTGTGCCATTTAGCCCTTCCGTGAGAGATAGGGAACAACCTGAGGGAAAACAACTTGCTTCATCTATTTCAATGATACTATAAGAGTTGTCATGGTAGCATCGACTATTATGAAACTAAATGAAGTGACACATCGTGGAGCATCATTCTAGCATCACTTTCACTTCGTGACCATCATAATAACATCAAATTTTCCATTAGTAACTACATTGAAACATTAATCAATATTATTATATTATTATAATTAGAATTAATATTAGAATTCAATAATATAATTATTATAGTTAATATTAAAAATAAAAATTCTTATTATTATTTATAATTAAAAAGTGATAACAGCCAATTGGAAGAGTCATGGACAATTATGAGGAGGAGGTTAATTTCTCCAAAGATATATTGGGAAAAAATGATATATTCTCCTCTTTGAGGGTATGTGTAATTTTGGTGGAAAAGTCAATTTGGGATGGGATCTCTTATCCCCTACTTGGAAAAAATTTATGCTTCCTCGGGGTCCAAGTTAATCCATAAAAATAATCTGACAAACTTAGGTTTTGTGGGTAGTTGGGGTGATGGGACCTTGCAGTTAAAAGTTGTTAGACACTCTCTTTAGGGGTGTCAGGTGTTGTCTGAGGTGGAGGGATGTCAACTGCCCCATGTATGAATGGTGGATGTGCATAATCTAAAGGATCAATATCGAGAGTTATTTCATAGGGGTTCCATTATTAAAGGATGGAGACTCGTTGAATATGACCTTTCAAAATCCTAAAATAGACACCAAGAGGTATATATCATGGGTTCTGAGCTTATGTATTTTTTAGAGGTTGTAGATGGTATTAATAAAGAGGCTCTGATGGCCACAAGTTCAAATCTACAGGATCTCATTCTTAAGCCATTGTTGAACTCAAATTCATCGATCAATTAGTGCTTTGAGAGGCTGGTTTTTGGTAATTTTGACAATCCATTCTCTTTAGTTTAGAACCAAGGACTATTTTTTGCTACTCCTTAGAGAAAACCCTAAGGTTTCAATCTAATTTTTTGGAAATTTCTCATTGTTCGGAAAAAAAAGTAGGTAGGGGGGATTTTGGATGTGAATCTGATTGTTTCTAGAATAAAATAAGGTGAAAAGGAGGTTAGGGTTTCAACAACTTGTGAGATAGTTAAGAGTACAAATTTTCATAGCCTAGGGAAGGTAACAAAAGGAGAAGAGGGATTTCCTACCATAACAAGAGATGATATTGGTGTGAAGGGGAAAAAATGTAGGAAATGCATTAAGAAGGTACCCTTGCCTATAAAACCAGTGTTTGGAGACACTATAAAACTCCACGAGGTGGTGGGTATGGAAACATAGAGTCTCGTAGGGAGGATTTTCAATAGACATTATGGTGAGCATAATATTTGATCTTGGATTAAGCAGATTTGGGATCCATTAGAAGTTTATTCTCTTGCCTTTACATGTTATCAAGGAGAAGGATGGGTTTTGCTTTCAAATATGCAGAGGATGTAGATATGATTCTATGAATGTATTGGAAGTGGGATTCTTCTCCAATTTCAATAAAGATATGGACACCATCATTCGATTCCAAGTCTATAAGAATCATAGCTTTCCAATTTGGGTTAACATGTTGGGACTCCTACTTGAATTTTGGTTGGACGAAGCTTTCAAAATGATTGGAAAATCTTTAGGAAAATTCATATAGGTGTATTTGAGTTATCAATCGATCATGATTATATATATGGAAAAATATTAGTAAGTATGGACTCGAGAGAGGGCTTGGATCCATAATCATCCTCTAGAGGGCCTCAAAGGAATATTTTTGGGTGTTGGACTATTGTGGGGTGCCATGATGATGCATTAGGCATCATCAATATGAACTTATTCAAATAAAATATGGGTCTAAAAAGAAGATGGTAAGGTTGAGGGAAAATTTGGGCCTCAAGAATTCACAATAAATAAATATATAAATAAAAAGTTTCAAGAAAAAGGTGGGTAGCCCAAAATACCCAATCAAGAAGGATATTTTTTTGAAGAAAGGGGCTACAAGCCATGTATTAGAAGAATTAGTGGATCCAGTAATCACTCAGGTTTTCACTTTGGAGATATGTCTCCCAAAGTCGACAAAGAAGACGAAGAAGGATGTACTAGTTGTTGGTCTAGAGGAGACACTAGAATTAAGAGATGTTATTCTAAAAGACCCCTCTTAATGGGTTTAATTATATGGAAAAAGGTTATGGCTTAGGTTTGTGGAAAAGAGTAGATTTTGATTTCTATGGATCTTTGGGTAGTTTTAATGACTATATATGGAGCAGAGAGGACCAAGACCATTCCCATCTTTCTTTGGGATCCTTAATAGAAAATCCAAATCCATCGAAGAAGGAATACTCCCTAGTTAAGGATATATTTGATTGTACTAGGCGCAGTGAAGATCCAGAGGATCAACCTAGGACTTGCCTCAAGGGCACAATATACAATTTGAGGGATAGGAAGGATATGGTGGGTCTTGAGGG
>ML777159.1:445177-476679 GCA_009831015.1 Picea engelmannii
AAAAACTAAATATAAAATAAAAAACTATATATACGATGTAAAAACTATATGTATAGAGTTTATAAATATATATATATACACACACAGACACACACAAAACATATGTATATGATGGGAGGGTCAAGGGGCGATGCCCGATATCGCCCTCGTGGCCCTCCCCATCGTGTGTGTGTGTGTGTGTGTGTGTGTGTGTGTGTGTGTGTGTGTGTGTGTATTGTGACTGCAAGAACTAGATTTTTGTAGTAGTAAGGGAAAGGGAGGCAAAGGTGTGAATCATTGTACCTTATTCTTTAGCTTAAGTATGTCCTGGATTATTACCTAGATTATCACAGCCATACATGAACATTTGTAGCATAATCAATCCATATAATAACTCCATTCTACGAAGTATATCATCATTCATAAACGCATACAGACATGTAAAAGACAAGACACAATATCCTCCCTAAAATCCTTCTTTATTCATCTTCTTTCTTACTAATTGTCTATTACATTTATGGTATTTTCATAACATTCATTCCCTTCTACGTCCTCTAATATCCCAATCTCGTTACATATTTATACCCTAGATCTAGGGCTTAAAACCCTATTATTATCTATCCCAAAATAACCCATTACAATACATGGCATAGCCAGCTTCAGTTAACTGGTTGTTTGCCTTCTTTTACTTCTCATTCTTTATACAACTTTTTTGTCGATATTCTATTTCTGGAAAGTCACATTGTCATCCTTTTGTGCTTCCTTCTCTCGCTCGCTTGCTTTATCCTTATGTCTGTGCATTGTCTCTGTCCTTCGCGTTGTATTTTTGCATGCTTCCCTCCTTCTGCGTGATTTCCTCCTCATGCACGATTTCTTCCTTATGCACCCTTTCTTCCTTCTACTTTGTTTCTTCCTTCCGTGCCCTTTCTTTATACTTAGGTTTTTCTCCAAAATTATATCTAAAATTGTCTATCCAACAGGCCCCCAACACTCACATCTGGCTCGTCCCGAGCCACTCAGACATGTTTATTGTTCTTCCAATCTGCAATGAATTGTTGTGTGACAGCCTTAGCCACTTCTACCTCTGTGACCACAGTTTAGTTACTTTTTGGGTTGTTTCTTGGGTCGTTTGTGCCATGCTTATGACTGCTAGTCGGGCTTGTTCCTTTGATTTATAATGCTTCTTCACAATATGCCTTAGAGGGTTATCCTTTTCCCTCTTAAAGGCCTCTTCCCACTTGATGGTGGCCTAAGTCCGGACAATGACATCAGGGTCGTGTTGCCTAGGGGGACAACACCGCTTAGTGGAGACAAAATAATGGTTAAGCCTCCTCTTCCTATAATCATCTTCTCTGGAAATACTTTGTTGCGATTGTTTGAGGACTACACCATCCTCCTTTCCATCAATGGCCTTTAGTAAATTCTTTAGGTTTAATTTGGGCATTGTATACGAGGCTAATTTCTGGGCAACCTCTCTTTCATTGGGGTCCTGATATGTTTCCTTCTCTTTTACTGTCATGAAGCATTCATAACCACTGAACCTGGTAATAGCTCCAGGCCAATCTTTGTGTAACTTATGTTGGAACCAATGTGAGTCCTTGCATCCAGTATGCACTCAAAATACTAGTATTGGTCCCTAGACAGCACCCAGACTATTTATTCATTGATAATGTCCCGGTCCATAAACTTTAGATTGGTAGGTTGGCCCAACATATATACTTCTGTACTCAGCCCCAAGGGGACCGATGGTATCGTTGGCAGATATTTCCCCATTTGCCTAGAATCATCGCTTCCTGAGATGTCACTATATGCGAGCTCTGCTAGATGTAGCTCGGCTATGTTCTCGCAGGTCGTTATGATTTTCTCATAGTGGTATGCAAGAATTAGTTCCACTTAACGATGTTCTTATGCTCTTGTGCTTTCATTCCAACCATACCCATCCCATCTTGTGTTAACGAATTCGTCTAATCCACTACCAGAGTTGATGAGTTAATCCATCATTGCATCTTAATTACACAATCCTTTAGGTGATTTCTCCCTTGTACCGACAATCGATTGCAATTTCTTGTGGATTTTTGGATTTAATGCTTCTATGGTGATTTTATGACCCGTCATGACAGTCGTCCAACTGTCTTTTTCATGCTTGAATAGATTTAACGGTCTTTTCGTCCAACCTGTGTGGTAGTGCGTTCATCATAGTCAAGCATGTCCATATCTTATCGTTGAACTTGGGGCAATGCTCCTTCGTGGGAGATGATCAGGCCAGCTACGCAAGTTTTGATACCTTGGGATTTCACTAACTCTTTTTCTTTCTCTTATCACTATTTTTTTTTTCTTTCCTTTCCTTTTTCTACTTTTTATTGTGGTTTTCTTGTTTTTCTTGCTAATATGGCACACTTACTATAATAGAGTGGTTTTGGGCACAACAGAGATTATTATGCCAACAGTCAACTATCTCTATAGAGTTTTAGCTGACTTATGTTCACCGTTCCTGCCAAGATCTGTCCATCTAAGGTTCCCAACTGCATAGCACATGTCTCAATTATCTGGTGTATCACATAGGGGCCTAACCAGTGCATGTGAAACTTTCCTAGGTGTTGTAGATACTTGTTGTCATAAAGTAGTACCAAGTCATCAACTTGAAATTTCTTAGTTTTAATGTGTCGAGAGTGTTAGGCCTTCTCTCTGGCTTTCTGCACCTGTTGGTGGAATCCTGCCAAAAACTGGTCCTCCTCAAGTTGGACTAATTTTTCCAATCTCTCCTCTATTGCACCCATGTCTGAGAGCTCAGTAATGGCTGCAATGCATAGACTAAGTACAATGAACTCCATTGGCACCACTGCTTCTTGTCAATAGACCAACCGAAAAGGTGATTTCCCTGTCAGCTTCTTACTAGTAGTTTTGTATGCCCATAGTACTACGGGCATGCGTAAGTCACAATCATCTCTTCCAACATTGCAGATATTTTTCAAAGCATTCTCCAAAATCTTATTAAATGCTTCCACTATGCCATTAGATTGACGGTGATATGGTGTACTCTTCTGATGATGAATCTGAAATTCCTCAATTAGTGCAGCAATTGTTGTGTTCAAAAAGTGTGGATCTTGATTGTTAAGTAATATGCATGGACATCCAAACCTGGTGACTACATTCTCAAACAAGAACCGTGCAGTAGTCTCTACAGTGCAATTGGTAAATACTGCTACTTCCTCCCACCTAGTTAGATACTTTATCACAATAATGATGTATCTTGCTCCTGATCTCATGTAATGTTCCCAAGCCAAATTTTTTTCTTGGAACACTAACTGACAACTGATTTGCTTGTTTGTGTATGTTTATTTGCAGGTTGGCCTCTTAAGTTTCGTCCTTAGGGGTTATAGTTCAATTATTTAAGTTTAGATCTAAAGACAAGCAATGAAGATACAAGATAACACAAGATATGGAACCAACAGTAAGATCTGACCTTTATTGATGTAATAAGAAAGAACCTTATCAAGAAGGATGCAGATCTGGAATAACATTAGATAGCTCCAATATATAAGAGATGAGTTGCTACAAAATGCTCTCGGTAAGAAGATGCAAGCCCCCAAGGCTGGATATATAGTGAATATCAATAAAAGAAGAATCAAGGGTCAAGTCCAAACCCCCCTGGCTGCAGATACGCTCTCCTGGATGGTTGTGAACACCCAGTGTTTTGGCCTAGCTGAAGGAGACCTCCAAATAGCATCAAACTCCATAGAATGATAGATCAGGGCATGTAGAAGCCCTCCCTGAAGTCTCAAGCCCAGATGTCAAGATCTTCTCCTCCTAACTGTTGAATCCTCAATCAAGACTACGCCCTCCTAAAGACTGTCAAGCTCAATATTTTGGACCTGATGATTGAACCATCCAAATACCCTGAAACTTCATAGAAATATAGATCGGGCAACTTCAAGGAACTAGGTGAAGTCTCAGGAACAGATCTGAAGTATAACCCCTCCAACTGGGCAGACATGAATCTCAATATCACCCTCCTTCTCTCCAAATCGACTCAATGCTCCAATAAATCAACTAGGAGGAGTAACTCTCTCCAAAATCACTAGAATGATAGATCAGGGGCCTGAAAAGAAAACCCAAGTGCTCAAATCTCCAAAATCCCTCTCAGACCTCTGGATCGAACTCCTCTCCAAAGAATGATGTGCCCCCTTGTTGGAAACCCTCAAGGGTACGGCCTGCTGCTCTCCTGGATGAGTGATGCAACCTGTGAATGTTGTAGAATGGTGTGGGAGGAGTATTGCATCCCCAAGACCAAGCTTGGAACAATATGGGTGGAATCTTTCACCATCAAGTTGTTCTCTAGGGTTTGTATTCTCAAAATTGCGTGTTCAAGAACCCAATAGAAAAATGCATAATAATCCAAGATGACCGAGAGGTGCGCCCTAGGATTTCATTTATACCTCTTTCTATTCCTTTGTTGAGTTAAGTTAACCCTTAGGTTCAACTCCTAACTCAACCTCAAGTGCTCTAATCCTCCAGTGAGTTACTTTTTACCTTTTCAAGTCAACTTCAAATTATAACATTGGGTTTAGCTGACTTTCCCCATGTTGCATGTGACTATAGTCTAGTGGGGATGACTAGACTACTGAGTCTCTCCAAACCTCTTCATCAAGAGGTGGGGGACATTATAGTCTCCCCTGCTATAAATTGCTTGTCCACAAGCAATTCTGAACCATGGATGATTTTAGGGGCTAAATTTCGCTCACGGGCTAATTTTCCATGGTTTTTCAAAAAAATGAGATTCACTATTTTAAAAACGATTCGCCCAAATTCTATAGGATAAAATTATTTTACCTTTAAAATCGCCAAACGTTTATAAAAACTATATAAAATACTTAGAAATTTGAATATTTTTACAAAAATATTGCCAAACATTTATAGTTGACATATGAAATATTAGTAAGATTCGCCAAGGTTTCTATATTTTAAAACAAATTTCCATCCTTAAAATCATCCCTATTCTGAACCTTTCTCCTGTATCACCTGTTCACTCTCCCACGTAGCATCCTCAATAGGTAGATCCTTCCACTTGACCAAGTACTCCTTGATGCTTCTCCTTCGGAGTTTCTTCTCCTGAACTTCTAGTATTTCCTCTGGCATTAGTACCAACTTCCCCTCTTCATCTAAGGGTGATAGTACTTCCAGTGGGGTGATGTGTTGTTTGAGGGCCCTCTTCAAGCATGACACATGAAAGACGTTGTGAATTATGTTGCCCTATGGAAGCTCAAGTTCATAAGCCATGGCCCCTACCTTCCTTCTAATCATGTAGGGTCCAAAAAATTAGGGTTGGATCTTTTCTGATCCTCTTATTTTGATAGAAGCCTACCTGTACGGTTGGAGCCTTAAGTACACTAATTCACCAACCTCAAATGTTCACTCTACTCTGTGTTTGTCCACCTGGACCTTTTGTTGATTATGTGCCCTTTGTAGATGATCTTTCAATTCCATGAGTATGTCTTGACTTTGCTACACCCAATCATGTACCATAGGAGCTCTGTTATCACCAAAGGAAAACTCTATAACGGAGAGAGGGTAATAACTGTAAAAATCCCTGAATGGATTCATACCGATGGACATGTGATAAGTGGTGTTGTTACAGTATTCCCCCAGGTGTAGCCACATAACCCATGCCTTCTTCTCCCTTGCTACGTAACTTCTGAGGTATCCTTCCACCCACTTGTTGACTATTTCAGTTGCCCATTAGTCCGAGGATGGTAGCTAGTGCTAGGGGTCAAGGCCGTACCAATCAACCTGAATAGCTCCTACCTAAAGGTGCTCATAAATCGGCTATCCCTGTCACTAAAAATGGTCTTGGGAAACCCGTGTAGCCTGAAGATCTCCCTGAAGAACAAATTTGCAACCCGTGTTGTGCTGAAGTCTGTGGCAATGGGGAAGAAGTGTGCAAACTTAGTTAATCCACCACCATGAAAATACAGTCTTTCCCCTGTGCCTTCGGCAATCCTATGATGAAGTCCCTGGAGATACTTTCCCATTTGTGCTCTGGAATGGGTAAAGGTTGTAACAGTTCTGCGGGATGGGTATGTTCATCCTTGTTTTCCTAACAAGTAGTGCACTCTTTGATGTGTCTTATGTCATCTTCTTTGAGACCCTTCCATGAAAATCATTCCCTTACCTGTCTGTATCTTTTGATAGTGCCTTGGTGCCCTGCCACCGATGAATCATAACATGCCTGTAGTATCTTGGCCTTGAAGGCTAACTCAGAAACAAAGAAAATTCAGCCATTGTAGTAGATGATGTCATCTATGACTCTGAAGTTGTCATCCTGTATTTTCCCAGCCATCAACTGACAAGCGAACTAGTTTTTGGAGTATTCTACCAAGAGGTGAGCCTTCCAGTCAACTGAGATATCGGTCATGGCATAAACTGATGGCCTCCCGGATAATTCATATGGAACTATGTTATTCTTCCCCTTGACAAATTCAATGTCAAAATCATAGGCATGTATCTTGCTGACCCATTTTTGTTGTCTCTCATTTAATTCCTTACGTTTCAAGAAGTACTTAAGGTTGTTGTGATCTGATCTCACCACAAACCTTTCCCCTGCCAAGTATTGCCTGACTTTGGCCAAGGCATGCATGATAGCTAGCATTTATTAAACGTAGATAGTGTAAAGAAGCTCAGGGCCCCTCAATTTTCGGCTCTCATAGGCAAGGGGATGCATATTCTGCATCAATACGGCTCCAATGCCCTCTCCAGATGCATCACACTCCAATGTGAATGGTTGGCCCAAATCTAGCAAGGCTAAAACTGGGCATGTGCTCATTACCTTTTTCATCTTGTCAAAGGTGGATTGTGCCTCTTCACTCCACCTGCAAGCTCCTTTCTTTGTCAAATTGGTCAAGGGTGCACAAAGTTGTGAGAACCCCTTGACAAACCTCTTGTAATAACTGCAAATGCTGAGAAATACCCTCAACTCTGTAAGAGTCTTAGGTGTGGGCCAGTCAAGTATTGCTTGGATCTTCTCTTGGTGTACCTATGCCCCCTTTGCTCCTATGATGTGCCCTAAGTAGAGTACCTTTGTCATCCCAAATTCACATTTGTACTCCTTGGCATACAAGGATTGTTCCTCCATGATAGTTAAAATATGTTCCATATGTTGAAGATGCTCCTCCCAAGTCTTGCTATAGATCAACAAGTCATCAAAAAACACAAGAAGATGTTTCCTCAACTGCTTGTTGAAGATGTGATTCATGCATGACTAAAATGTGGTTGGCGCATTGGTCAATCCAAATGGCATCACTAGGAATTCATAGAGGTCGTAGTGACACCTGAAGGTAGTTTTGGGGATGTCTTGCTCTCTCATTTTGTTCTGATGATAACCAAAGCGCAAGTCAATCTTGGTGAAGTAAACAGCCCCATGGAGCTCATCCCATAGTTCACCGATCCTCAAAATGGGATACTTGTTTTTAATATTCTTCTTGTTTAATGCCCTGAAATCAATGCACATGTGCATGGTCCCATCCTTGTTCTTGACCAGTACCACTGAAGATGCAAAAGGAGCGGAACTTGGTCTAATGTGACCCATGTCTAATAGTTCTTTGATGGCCTTTTATATCTCATCTTTGTACTTCTTTGGGTGTCTGTAGGGAGTGGTGATGGCTGGTTTTTCCCCCTCTTCCAGCTCTATGATATGCTCAAACCCCTTATCTAGTGGCACTCCTAGTGGAATGGGTCCAAACACATTGTTATGTTTATCAATGATCCTCTGAATCTCAAGCACATAGTGAACCTTTCTGTTCTTGTCCATGCGTGTTGAAATCTTACACTCTGCAACATATACAATCTCCTCTCTTCTGAAAATGGCCTCCATACGCTTTGTTGTAACTACTCTGGCTGTGTTTCCAGACATGCCCCCGAGAACAACCTTTCTCCCACTCTCCTCTGTGAAAGACATCTCCATAGTCTTGTAGTTGGTGGTGATAGGTCCCAACGTGCTAAGCCACTGAACTCCAAGGATGATGTTTGTATCAGGGAGGTCCATCACATAGAAGTCTTGTGCTAATTCATGCCTACCTAGTGTAAGCTTCTTCCCTGGAATATACCTATTACAAGGCATGGTGCTTCCTCCTGCTACCTCCACCTTGAATCCTTCAAATTCAACTGTGGATATGTGCCTCCTCTGTAGCAGTGTTGATTCAATGAAGTTGTGAGAAGTAGCACCATCAATGAGAACCGAAACCCTTTGCCCCTACAATACTCCTCTTATCTTGAAGGTGTTGTACTTGGGTACCCCACTGATAGATGCCAATGTAGCTTTCTCCTCTGTTGCACTGTCGTGACCTGTATCCTCCTCTTCTGCAGTTTCAGTGGTGTATGCTTCTATGTTCTGGATATGGTCGAAATCCTCATCCTCCTCATTATTCGATGTCACCTCAATGTAATGAGCCTTTCCATGACCCATACACTTGTGGGATGGGTCCCACGGTTCTTTGCAGGTGTAGCATAGTCTATTTCTTCTCAGTTCTCTTGTATTGTTCTCATCCATCCTACCTCTTCCCCTGTCAAACCCCCTTGGGTCTCTTCCTCCTGGGTTCATTGGAGGTATTTGGTCTCTTCCTCCAGTGTTTAGATGTGGTCTAGGCATAAACTTAGATTTTTTTGTTGGACCTATATCTCTTGTCCTCCATATAGCATCTTGCAAGTTGGTAGGCTTGAAAGCCTTAACCCAACCCTTTAAGGGTTCCATCAGCCCCTATGTGAATAGCATCATGAGTCTAGATTGTGACATGTCCTGTACCATGATTTCTAGCCTCTGAAACTCCTCAATATACCCCTTCGGTGATCTTCTCTATCTGAGTTGTGTGAGTTCCCTGAAATGGAGTTTTGGATCCCCCTGGTCAAACCTGTCAATGAGCCTCTATGTAAACTCTATGTATGCCACTATTTGATTGTGTCCAAGTGTAGATAACCCATGGTACCACCAGTCATGAGATTTTCCTTCGAAGTACATGGTGGAAAACTTGATGGCATAAATATCTCTCATAGGGTTAAGCTGCAGGTAAGTGTCTATTTTTTGTACCCACGCCTGTACAATCATCTTGGTTGAACCATCAAAGTAGGGGATCTCCATCTTCCCAGCCCTGCGCTCTAACTCATAGTTGTTCTATGGTATGGCCTCTAAGTTTTCCCTCTGAATTTAAGTCCAAAATACTGATCCAAGGTGATATTTCTTTGGACTGGTATGCTTAGTGAGTTGTATTCCCTGACAAACTGCTCAAAGTTGTCATCAAATTCATCTTGGTAGCTTGGTTGTGGTTGCTCCTCCAAGAATGAAGGAAGATAGGGCCTATGGGTGGACCTATTGTGTGTTTGTCCCTGTGGTGCACCTCCTCCCTGACTATGTCCCTCGGTGTGATAGTGGGGAATGTGCTCCTGCTGAGGTCTATACCCTCCCTGAGATCCACTAGTCTCTCTATTGTTATATGTTTCAGGTCCCTTTCCTCCCTGAGTCAAATGTAATAGTACCTGTGAGATATTATCTTGGTTGGCACTTACCTTCTCTAAGGTTTCCCTCAACTCACTCTGAATTCTACGTGATGCCTCCTGGTTTTCCTGTGAGTATGTGACCAAGGTACTCTCTGTCTAAAGTATGGACTTACGTAGCTCCTGTGTCAAGGTTGTTAAGACTTGTGGCTCACTGTCCTCACCTAAACCTTCCATATTGGTCTCTGCCTCACCTTTCTGCTTCCTTCTCCTGCCCATATAAATGCCACTGAACTTCTACATGTGCTAATACTCACAGGATGGGAGGATCAGAGCTCTGATACCACTGTAATGTTCCCAAGCCAATTTTTTTGCTTGGAACACTAACTGACCATTGATTTGCTTGTTTGTGTATGTTTATTTGCAGGTTGGCCTCTTAGGTTTCGGCCTTAGGGTTTATAGTTCATTTATTTAAGTTTAGATCTGAAGACAACCAATGAAGATACAAGATAACACAAGATATGGAACCAACAGCAAGATCTGACCTTTATTGATGTAATAAGAAAGAACCTGATACAAGAAGGATGCAGATATAGAATAACATCAGATAGCTCCAATAGATAATGTATGAGTTGCTACAAAATGCTCCCGGAAAGAAGATGCAAGCCCCCAAGGCTGGATATACAATTAAGAACAATAAAAGAAGAATCCAAGGTCAATTCCAAACCCCCAATGGCTACAAATACGCTCTCCTAGATGGTTGTGAAGACCCATTGTTTTGGCCTAGCTGAAGGAGACCTCCAAATAGCATCAAACTCCATAGAATGATAGATCGGGGCAAGTAGAATCCCTCTCTATATTCTCAAGCCCAGATGCCAAACTCTGCTCCTCCTAACTATTGAAGCCTCAGTCAAGACTACGCCCTCCTGAAGATTGTCAAGCTCAATATTTTGGCCCTGATGATTGAACCATCCAAATACCCTAAAACATCATAGAAATATATATCAGGCCACTACAAGGCACTAGGTGAAGTCTCATGAACAGATCTGAAGTATAACCCCTCCAAATGGGCAGATCATAATCTCAATATCGCCCTCCTTCTCTCCAAATCGGCTCAATGCTCCAATAAATCAACTAGGAGGAGTAACTCTCTCCAAAAGCACTGGAATGATAGATCAGGGGCCTACAAAGAAAACCCAAGTGCTCAAATCTCCAAAAGCCCTCTCAGGCCTTTGGATCGAACTCCTCTCCAAAGAATGATGCGCCCCCTTGCTGGAAACCCTCAAGGGTATGGCCTGTTGCTCTCCTGGATGAGTGATGGAACCCATGAATGCTATAGAATGGTGTGGGAGAAGTATTGCATCCCCAAAACCAATCTTGGAACAAGATGGGTGGAATCTTTCACCACGGAGTTGTTCTCTAGGGTTTGTATTTTCAAATCCCTCAAAACTGTGTGCTCAAGAGCCCAATAGAAAAATGCTTAATAATCCAAGATGACTTAGAGGTGCACCATAGGCTTTCCTTTATACCTCTTTCTATTCCTTTGTTGAGTTAAGTTAACCCTTAGGTTCAAATCCTAACTCAATGATGCAGGAGCATCCCTCACGACAAGCAAAACCAATGTGGAAGCAGAAGACAGCTAGAAGACGTCCAACACAAGTTTTGAATTTTTTTTAATTTTCCCTTGAAGATGAAGCGTTGAATATAAATGAGATCATTTAATTTAGGTGCCTTGGTAAGAATGTAATCAGACCTCGATCCATACGCTCTCGTCTGAGATAGACAGAGGCATTTATAGTAGTAGTTGCAGGTAGATAGAATTGAATTCTTAGATTAGACAGTTTTTAGAGTGCAGGAGGGAAACCGGATATAGACACCCTCATTTGTATCATTGTAACATTAAGCAACAGGAGTTAGAAGAATTTAGAGCATAGGAGAATAGCAGAGAACTGTAGAAGAACACCCATGTATAGATCTTGAATCAATAGAAGAAGTTGATTCAGATTCATGGTTGTTGTGTTATCCTCTATGTATGTGTGTTGAATGCTCTACTTATGAATATTACTTCCTGTTATGCATTTGTTATTATGTTGTGTGTATGATTTCATGTATCAAGATCGAAATCTGAGAGGAAGTGGAATGAGTTTCAATTGTTTCTCTACTTGAGCAAGGATTCCTGCAAGGAGTGCAGTTGAAGTCGTCCGTAAGGAGTGCGTTGACAGAAGGCTCGGAGAGAGTTAACTCTTGTTCTCATTCATTTAGGAGTGAACGCGGGTTGCTAGAGCCGTGCAAGGAGTGCGCAGGTTAGGGAGAAAGCCTCAGTCATGAAACTGAGCAGAAGTATTGAAGGATTGTTGCTACGGGCATACGCAGAGTCAAAGGAAGCTCGAACAGTTGAAGTGTTTGTAGGTTTTCCGCAAGGAGTGCGTGCAAAGAACCTCGTTGAGGTTGAATTAATTTAGAAAACCTCAGGAAGGATAGGCCATTGAGTCACTGAAGATCAGCGTAGATAAGTGTGACTTGAAGTCAGGAAGAAACGTCGCAGGTTGGCGAAAAGGCGAAGGAACCTCGAGGAGAGATACTCTTTTTTTCATTTCGTGGATTACCTAAGGAAGAACGGACGGTCGAAATCCTCAGAGGAGGTTTCGGGAAGTTCCGAGGACCGTCAGATCTTGCAGAGGTGCAAGGAGGTTACGGAGAGAAGGGCTGAAGAGTTTGAAGCTCAGGAGGAGCAAGGCCGTCGATTCCGAGTCACAGGAGCCGTAGGATCTACACATGGTATCGTGTATCGGGGACTCGGGAGTTGAAGCCCCAAAAGTTGGGTAGCAAGAGCAGCGATATCACGAGATGCGATATCCCTACAAGATCAGAGTCGTTCGTTGTGGAGGACGCATGTAAGGAGATTCTCTAATCTCGGTGACTCGGACATTGGAGGACCGAAAGGGAAGTCCTTCAGTTTCGTGAGTGGCGAAGTAGCGAGAGATTTGTAGTTGTCCATCTAAGGAGGACAGGTGGCAGAGATCAAGAGATCTCGCAAACTCGAAAGTTCGCAAGGTGAAAGCCCAAGTATTGGGTATTCAAAGTCGCGAGGCGCGAGGACGCGAAGCGGCGAAGTAGCGAGAAGATCGTAGCCATCCAACTGAGGAGGACATGTGGCAGAGATCGAGAGATCTCGTGAACTCGGGAGTTTGCAGGTTGAGAGTCCAAACATTGGGTACTCCAAGTCGCGAGGTCGCAAGGAGCGAGAAGGTAATAGCGGTTGGATCCGGATCATAGGAGGATCGTTGGATCTGCACGTGGGATCGTGTATCGGGACCCCATGAGAAAAAAAAAAAACTCAAGGATTTGAACGCGGGGATGGCGATACTCTGAGAAAGCGATATCCCAACACCTGGAGGATAGTGTGGGCCATAGCGAAGTTGGCAAGTGGAGTACAGGTGGCACCAAAGGATCATCTCGGGATCTCGCTGCGAGAAGTCCCGAAGTATTGGCGATTAGGATTCACGAGTCGCGAAGTGCCGAGGAGTCAAGATTCGTGTGTACGCGTGGCAGAGTATAAGGTGGGACCGCACGGCCGATGGGTGGACACGTGCTGCCTAAAGATAGAAGTCAACATTCCGTTGATTTCTCGCATCTTGGGGACTCGTGGAATAGGAGGGTGAAGGTTCGATGGTTCAACCAGCGAGGTCGCGAGGTCGCGAAGTTGTGAGGTTGCGAGAGGCGTTAACAATTAAGCCTAGCCCACGGTTTTATGTGGTGAGGGCATTAGTAAAGGAATGAGCTATACCTGTATCGCCGTATTGGGTATCGCAAGAAAAGAAAGGAAGAATTGGAGGTTTTAAGTCCCGAACTCGCAAGATCGCGAGATTTGGCTAATCTCCCGACGATAAAGGGGAGACCTCGGGAAAGATTGTTGTGGGTGCAGATTTCCCGATAGGGAAATAGAAGAACCTTGGAGTTCTTCGGGTGAGAAGAAGAAGATCCTATGAGAGCAGACGTGCCTGGGTGGTGCAACCTGCGTCAAGTGGTATCAGAGCATAGAAAAGCTTCTTTGCTTTCTATAACAGAGGACAAGGAGAATTCACCATGCCGCCAAGGAGAAGAGGTAGACAATCACCCGATCCAGAGGAGGAAAGGGAATTGTCCAGAGGAAGGGAATTGTCCAGAGACAGAGGTAGGCAAGTACAAAATCCAGACATGGAAAGAGGAATGCAGAATCTTCGTGCCAGAATGGAGGACATGGAGATAAGACAAAAACGAAACGTTGATGCAGGAGATATCAGTGAATTCGAGGATGAAGAGGATGTTGGACATGAAGAAGAAGAAATCCCAGCAGAAGATGCAGCCAATGAGCGTTTAATTAAGGTTATCGCTCGGATGAGTTTGAAAACAAAGATGGACATTCCAGCTTATGAAGGGAGTCTGGATGCAGAAGAATTGTTAGACTGGATTAGAGCTCTTGACACTTATTTCGATTATGAAGATATCAAAGAAGACAAGAAGGTCAGACATGATGTCACGAGATTAAAGGGACATGCAGCCTTGTGGTGGGATGAACTGCAAGCTGACAGGCGTTGCCAAGGCAAGCAGAAGATTAAGAGTTGGGACAAGATAATTGCAAAGATGAAGGCAAAATTCATTCCCAGGGATTATCAAATTTCTCTGTTCAGGAGGATGCAGAACCTGAGACAGAAGCTAATGACAGTGAAGGAGTATACTGAGGAATTTTACAGGTTGAATATCAGAGCAGGTCATCGTGAAAGCAATGATGAAAAGGTGGCCAGGTATATGAATGGCCTGAGGTATGAAATTCAGGATGAACTAAATTTGGCGACCATCCGAACTGTGGAGGATGCTTACCAATTGGCTCTTAAAGCTGAGGAGAAGCTGAGCCGTAAACAAAGTCAGAGGGGCAGAGGCAGAAGTCAGCCCAAAGGCAAATCGGTTGCCCAAGACAAATACCAGAAACCAAAGGATGACTGGAAGAAACCTCAGACTCAGACAGAGAGAGGTGGAAGTTCGCAGAGAGGGCGATATGTTGAGCAAAGAGAACAACATACTGAGCAGAAAGGAGGATATGCTGATAATAATAGGTTTCCTCGTACCAGAGGCAGAGGAAGAGGAAGAGGTGGAGTAATCACATGCTTCACATGTGGAAAGAATGGGCACAAGTCAGTTGATTGTCCAGATAGGAAGAAGGATGGAGGAGAAGCGCACATCGCCAAGGCACAGAGGCGAGATGTTGAGGCAGAGTACCCTGAAGGCGGAAGATCACTGGTGATGCGAAAATTCCTTTTGACGCCGGAGATGGAGATGGAGAATCCAGTACAGAGGAACAGTCTTTTTAGGACTGCTTGCAAGACCAAGGGTTGGGCATGCAAGGTCATTGTGGACAGTGGAAGTACCAATAATCTCGTTTCAACCGAGATGGTAGAAAATATGGAGCTGGAGACAACTGATCACCCGAATCCATACAAAGTCTCATGGCTACAGAAGGGATATTAAGTAAGTGTCACTAAACAGTGCTTAGTTGACATTAAGATAGGAGGATATAATGATAAGATTTTATGTGATGTTATTCCTATGGATGTCTGTCATTTATTGTTGGGTAGACCATGGCAATATGATAGAAATGTAATTCATGATGGGAGGAAGAATACATATACCCTGGAAAAGAATGGGAGAACTCATATGTTGTGTCCAATTGAAGATAAAGAGGTGAAGCCAGAGGCAAACAACATAGTACTTCTCATGAGTGGGAAGGAACTTCTTACAGAAGTTAAGAAGAAGGAGGATCCACAATTCTTTGTGGTCAGAAAACCGAGAATTGTTTTGACAAGCACAAGAGTGGACGATTTGCCAGGAGAAGTTCAGGAACTGCTGGAAGAGTTCGCTGATATTGTAGTGGATGAACTACCTCGTTCCTTGCCACCGATGAGGAGAGTGAGTCACCATATATACCTCATACCAGGAGCTAGTTTACCAAACAAAGCCGCGTACAAATTGACACCGCAGGAGAATGAAGAGGTAAAAGGACAGGTCCAGGATTTGTTGGACAAAGGTTTGGTCAGGGAAAGCTTGAGTCTGTGTGTTGTTCCAATAGTACTTAGTCCGAAGAAAGATGGAGGCTGGAGGATGTGCACTGATTCGAGAGCCATTAATAAGATAACTATCAGGTATAGATTCCCATTTCCAAGGATGGATGATTTGATGGATTGCTTAAGTGGAGCAAATTTTTTTTCAAATATAGATTTGAAGAGTGGATATCATCAAATTCGTATGAGAGAAGGTGATGAATGGAAAACAGCATTCAAGACAAATGAAGGTTTGTATCAATGGCTTGTCATGCCGTTTGGCTTGACGAATGCACCGAGTACCTTTATGAGGTTGATGAATGAAGTCCTGAAGGAGTTCATCGAAAAATTTGTCATCGTGTATCTGGATGACATATTGGTTTTCGGCAAGACAAAGGCTGAACACTTGAGGCATTTGGCTATTGTGATGAAGAGGTTACAACAGGAGAAGTTGTTGATAAACATGAAGAAGTCCTCATTCATGAAGACAGAACTCATCTATTTGGGGTTTGTTATATCTGCAAATGAATTAAGGATGGATCCAGATAAGGTGGAGGTAATTAAGAATTAGCCATCACCAAGGAACGTGTTCGAAGTGAGGAGTTTCCATGGACTGGCTAGTTTCTACCGGAAATTCATCAGAAATTTTAGTGGAATTAGCGCAGCAATGATGGACACAGTCAGGAAAAGACATAAATCTTTTCACTGGACTGAAGAAGTTGAGAAGAGTTTCAATTTATTGAAACGAAAGATTACAGAGCAACTAGTTTTGGTGTTGCCAGATTTTCAGAAAACATTTCAGGTGAAATGTGATGCAAGCGGGTTTGCAATTGGAGCGGTCTTGAGCCAGGAAGATAGGTCGATTGCATATTTCAGCGAGAAGTTGAATGAGGCAAAAGAAAAGTATTCCACATATGATAAAGAATTCTATGCCATCATACAGGCATTGAAGAAATGGAGGCACTATTTGATTCCAAAGGAATTTGTTCTATATAGTGATAACCATGCATTACAATTTGTGACTCAACAGGAAAAGTTGAATCAGAGGCATGTTAAATGGGTTGAATACATGCAAAATTTCACTTTTGTAATAAAGCATATTTCTGGTACTGCTAACAAAGTTGTTGATGCTTTGAGCAGGAAGTGTTTGTTGTTGCAGGAGTTAAAAGTTAGGACGTTAGGCTTTGATGATCTTAAGGACATGTATGCAGATGATTCAGACTTTAAGGAAGCTTATGAAGCAGATGAGAATCCAGTTCTTAGAGACAGAAGCCAGTGGATAGAGTACGTGATCCAGGATGGATTGTTGTTCAAAGGCAATCAACTGTGTATTCCAAATTGCTCCATGAGGGAGAATATACTAAAAGAGAAGCACAGTGGAGGATTGGTAGGACATTTTGGCCATGACAAGACGTTTGCAAAACTGAGCGAGTCATACTTTTGGCCAGGGATGCGGTCAGAAGTCAAAAGGTTTGTAGACAGATGCAGAATTTGCCAGCATTCAAAAGGAAGAAAGCAGAATGCAGGTTTTTATCAACCATTGCCCATACCTGAGAAGTCGTGGGATGAAATTAGCATGGATTTTGTATTGGGATTGTCGAGGACACAAAGAGGTGTTGATTCAATCTTTGTGGTAGTTGACAGGTTTTCTAAAATGGCACATTTTATTCCATGCCAGAAGACCAGCGATGCGACTCACATCACAAATTTGTTTTTCAAAGAGATCGTGTGACTCCATGGATTGCCGAAAAGCATAGTTTCGGACAGAGACACAAAATTCATAGGGAATTTCTAGAGAACATTGTGGAAGAATCTAGGAACTAATTTGATGTTTAGTTCTGCTTATCATCCTCAGACGGATGGACAAACAGAAGTAGTCAAAAGAAGTCTAGGAGATTTGTTGAGGAGCTTGGTGACAGAGCACCATAGCAGCTGGGATAGCATATTACCGCAAGCAGAGTTTGCTTACAATGATTCAGTAAATCGGAGCACAGGGAAAAGTCCATTTCAGATTGTATATGGAATGCAGCTGAGAGGGGTTTCTGAATTGAGGGATTCAGGACAGACTGATACTAGCAGCGCTAGTGCAGGAGAACTCGCTAAAGCGATGATGGAACTTCACAGCCAGGTGAAGGAGCGACTGTTGAAGTCAAGTCAGGAGTACAAGCGCGGAGCAGATCAACATAGGAGACAACTTTAGTTTGAAGTTGGTGATCTAGTTCTGGTACATTTGAGGAAAGAAAGGTTTCCGAGAGGAACATACAACAAGTTGAAGATGAAGAAAATTGGGCCATGCAAGGTCTTGAAGAAAATGGGACAGAATGCTTATGAAATTGAGTTACCAGAGGGCATTGGAATATCTCCGATATTTAATGTTTCGGATTTATATCCATACAAAGCTAATGAAGCAGGAGCAGAAGGTGATGATCAAATAGAGGTCCAGTGGCAGAAGCAGATGCCAGTTGCAGAGAAGCCACAGATGGAGCAGATACTGAATAAAAGAGTGGGTAAAAAAACCATAAGGAAAGAATATTTTGAATATTTGGTCAAGTGGAAGGGACACCCAGTTGAAGATGCCAGCTGGGAGACTGAAGCAGGGATTCAAAAGCATGGACATACCATGCAGGAGCTCATGGACAGGAGCCCATGCAAATTTTCAAGCGAGGGAGTATGATGCAGGAGCATCCCTCACGACAAGCAAAACCAACGTGGAAGCAGAAGACAACTAGAAGACGTCCAGCGCAAGTTTTGAATTTTTTAAAATTTTCCCTTGAAGCTGATGCACTGAATATAAATGAGATCATTTAATTTAGGTGCCTTAGTAAGAATGTAATTAGACCTCGAGCCATACGCTCTCGTCTGAGATAGACAGAGGCATTTATAGTAGTAGTTGCAGGTAGATAGAATTGAATTCTTAGATTAGACAGTTTTTAGAGTGCAGGAGGGAAACCGGATATAGACACCCTCATTTGTATCATTGTAACATTAAGCAACAGGAGTTAGAAGAATTTAGAGCATAGGAGAATAGCAGAGAACTGTAGAAGAACACCCATGTATAGATCTTGAATTAATAGAAGAAGTTGATTCAGATTCATGGTTGTTGTGTTATCCTCTGTGTATGTGTGTTGAATGCTCTACTTATGAATATTACTTCCTGTTATGCATTTGTTATTATGCTGTGTGTATGATTTCATGTATCAAGATCGAAATCTGAGAGGAAGTGGAATGAGTTTCAATTGTTTCTCTACTTGAGCAAGGATTCCTGCAAGGAGTGCAGTTGAAGTCGTCCGCAAGGAGTGAGTTGATAGAAGGCTCGGAGAGAGTTAACTCTTGTTCTCGTTCGCTCAGAAGTGAACGTGGGTTGCTAGATCCATGCAAGGAGTGCGCAGGTTAGGGAGAAAGCCTCAGTCGTGAAACTAAGCAGAAGTATTGAAGGACTACTGCTACGGGCATACGCAGAGTCAAAGGAAGCTTGAACAATTGAAGTGTTCGCAGGTTTGCCGCAAGGAGTGCGTGCAAAGAACCTCGTTGAGGTTGAAGTAATTTAGAAAATCTCAGAAAGGATAGGTCATTGAGTCGTTGAAGATCAGCGTAGATACATGTGACTTGAAGTCAGGAAGAAACGTCGCAGGTTGGCGAAAAGGCGAAGGAACCTCGAGGAGAGATACTCTTTTTTTCATTTCGTGGATTACCCAAGGAAGAACGGACGGTCGAAATCCTCAGAGGAGATTTCGCGAAGTTCTGAGGACCGTCAGATCTTGCAGAGGTGCAAGGAGGTTACAAAGAGAAGGGTCGAAGATTTTGAAGCTCAGGAGGAGTAGGGCCATCGATTCCAAGTCACAGGAGTCGTAGGATCTACATGTGGTATCTTGTATCGAGGATTCGGGAGATGAAGCCCCAAAAGTTGGGTAGCAAGAGCAGCGATATCACGAGATGCGATATCCCTACAAGATCAGAGTCATTCATTATGGAGGACGCGTGTAAGGAGATTCTCTCATCTCGGAGACTCGGACATTGGAGGACCGAAAGGGAAGTCCTTCAGTTTCATGAGTGGCGAAGTAGCGAGAGATTTGTAGTCGTCCATCTGAGGAGGATAGGTGGCAGAGATCGAGAGATCTCGTGAACTCGGAAGTTCGCAGGGTGAAAGCCCAAGTATTGGGTATTCAAAGTCGTGACGCGCGAGGACGCGAAGCAGCGAAGTAGCGAGAAGATCTTAGTCGTCCAACTGAGGAGGACAGGTGGCAGAGATCAAGAGATCTCGCGAACTTGGGAGTTCGCAGGTTGAGAGTCCAAACATTGGGTACTCCAAGTCGCGAGGTCGTGAGGAGCGAGAAGGTAATAGCCGTTGGATCCGGATCGTAGGAGGACAGTTGGATCCGCACGTGGGATCGTGTATCGGGACCCCATGAGAAAAAAAAAAAAAAAACTCAAGGATTTGAACGCGGGGATTGCGAGACTACGAGAAAGCGATATCCCGACAGCTGGAGGATAGTGTGGGCCATAGCAAAGTTGGCGAGTGGAGTACAGGTGGCACCAAAGGATTATCTCGGGATCTCGCTGCGAGAAGTCCCGAAGTATTGGCGATTAGGATTCACGAGTCACGAAGTGTCGAGGAGCCGAGATTCGTGTGGACGTGTGGCAGAGTATAAGGTGGGACCGCACATCCGACGGGTGGACACGTGTTGCCTGGAGATAGAAGTCAACATTTCGTTGATTTCTCGCATCTCGGGGACTCACGGAATAGGAGGGTGAAGGTTCGACGGTTCAACCGGCGAGGTCGCGAGGTCGCGAAGTTGCGAGGTCGCGAGGTCGCGAAGTTGCGAGGTCGCGAGGTCGCGAAGTTGCGAGGTTGCGAGAGGCGCTAACAATTAAGCCTAGCCCACAGTTTTATGTGGTGAGGGCATTAGTAAACGAAGGAGCTATACCCGTATTGTCGTATCGGGTATCGCAAGAAAAGAAAGAAAGAATTGGAGGTTTTAAGTCCCGAACTTGTGAGATCGCGAGATTTGGTTGATCTCCCGGCGTTAAAGGGGAGACCTCGGGAAAGATTGCTATGGGTGCAGATTTCCCAATAGGGAAATAGAAGAACCTTGGAGTTCTTCAGGCGAGAAGAAGAAGATCCTGTGAGAGCGGACGTGCCTGGGTGGTGCGACCTGCGTCACTCAACCTCAAGCACTCTAATCCTCTAGTGAGTTACTTTTTACCTTTTCAAGTCAACTTCAAATTATAACATTGGGTTTAGCTGACTTTCCCCATGCTGCATGAGACTATAGTCTAGTGGGGATAACTAGACTACTGAGTCTCTCCAAACCTCTTCATCAAGAGGTGGGGGACATTACATCTCATTTCTTGTAGGTTGATTGGACCTACAAATTCAATTTCCCACTTAACGAAGGCCTTGCAACGTAACTTGTGGATGTAATGGCATTTTCTCGTGCCTAGATGTTTTACCCACTCGTTGACAGACATCGCAGGACTAACAATACTCCTTTGCATCTTTGAGTAGTGTAGGCCACCAAATCCCTGCACATAAAACATTTTGTGTCGTTGCTTTGCCTGTGTAATGTCCTCCGACAATTCCATCATGCGCTTCCTCTAGTATAATAGATCTTTCATGTTCCAGTACACATCGCCTCAAGATTCCATCTGCCCCTAACTTATACAAGGTCCCTGTAATCAAATGATAGTTTGTTACTTTCACTACCAATTGCATCTTATGTGCAACTGTCATTTCAGAGGGAGCCACACCTGTATTTAGAAACTCCACAATGTTCGTGAAGTAATCATCCACCATTCTTCCTACAAATAACCATGCATATGGGAAATTATCATCTAAATTACCTACATCCTCTCATGTTAGTATGCATAAGATATGATCAGGTCCTGCATTCAACTTCCCTGGTTTTACTATGACCTTAAAGTCATATTCCTGAAATAGTAACAACCATCTGCATATTCTTCCTCCTAAGACAGGTTAATTGACTAAATACTTTAATGCATAATAATCTGTGTACATTTTGAAGTGAGACACATGTAAATAATGTCGTAACTTATGGAGCGCATAGACCATGGCCAAGACTTCTCGTTCTATAGTGGTATAAATTTTTTTCAATGTAGATAGCTTCCTACTTGCAAATGAAATCGGATGGTCGATGTCTCCTTCTCTTGGTTATGAGAGTACTACGCCCAGTGCAATGGATGATGCATCAACATGGACATGGAACTCCTTGTTCCAGTCTGGAAAGATTAAAATGGGTGCAGTGACCAGTCTTTGTTTTAACGTGTCCATTGCCTTATGGAAGTCCACATTCCATTGGAACTCGGCTTCCTTCTTCACTAAATTTTCCATGGGTGTTGTAATCTACGTGTATCCTTTGATAAACTTCCTGTAATTGCATGTATGGCCCAAAGTTGCTCTTAGCTGTCTGAATGATGTCATAGGTGCCAACTCCAAAATAACTATGATCTTGGCTGGGTCAACCAATAGGATTTGTTTTCATACTACATGTCCTAATAGAATTCCAAATGGTGCAAAAAAGATACATTTCTTCAAGTTCAGCGAAATATGACATTGTCTGCATCGATCTAACATAAGACGAAGTACTTCTATATGATCCTACAATAAACTGAACACCATCTAATCATCTAAATGCACTTCCAAAAAATTATGGATGAACTCCTTGAATGCTTCCACCACCACTCTAGAAAATACCGCAGGGGCATTCTTCAATCCAAATGGCATCACTGTGTACTAATAACTGCCCCATTCTGTCGCAAATGTGGTTTTGTTTCTATCCTCCTACACAATTTTTATCTGATGGTATCCAACAAATCCATATATAAACGAATATGTTTCTTGACCTCCTACATTCTCTAGTACTTCATTCATGAATGGTGTTGGGAATGGGTCATGTAAGCATGCGTTATTCTGCTTCCTTAGATCCATGCAGATCTGAATTCCTCTGATCTTCTTCTCCTGCACCACCATTGGGATAATCCACTCAGACTCTTCTACTTGTTCAATTATTCTTGCATCTAACATCATGTCTATTTCAGCCTTCACCTTCTCCTTGTACCTCGGGTTCAATCTGTAGGGTATTTGTCGTATTGGCTTGGCCCCTGGTTTCAGTGGAATATTCATCTTGCCTAAATCACCTATTGTCCCTTTTATCTCAGAGAATGTGGTTGGAAATAAGTCTTGATATTCCCATAATAACTCTGCCACCTTCTCAATTGTTTCATCATTCCAATAGTCTCATATCTATGCAAACTTAGGATTCTTCGTTGTCCCAATGTTGACTTTATTTGTCTTTATAGCTTGTGTGTATGCGACAGATACAAGATTTGGCCCTTCTATTGCATGTGTTCCTTCTATCTCTGGTACCTGCACATTCCTAGGATCGTCTTCCTCTATGACATTATAGCATTCCAATAGCTTATGGATCATCATCTTGGCTTTGTGTTCCCTATCTAATGGTACCTCTTCAATTGATTGTACCGTCGAGAAGATATTTGTTCGTATGGCCTGTAGTGTTGCATGTATGGAGGGGTATTCATGTTCAAATGAGAATGTGATTTTGAATCTCTATGCCAATCCTTTCGATTTTGTTGTCTCCATGTGCATCTCCAATTCTAAATACCAATTCCTCGAGATTGTATCCAACGTGTGTATGAATCTGTGTGTCCACTCTGTCTCTTATTCTGAGCACCATAAAGCTCTACATTTTTTTATGTGACTCGTCGGGTCACCCTCTTCTGTGTATTTATGCACACCTTCCACTTCCTAAGGCCCAAAGCGTATCTTCATATGTCTATTTCATTGTGCCCAGTCCTCCACTCCCTTTCTGTGCGCGACCCACCATCTAGTTGGTGTTGCTTTTAAGACAACATCCAGTGCAAAGAGCCTTTATCGTTCATTCACTTGTAACTCAAATGCTTTTATAAACACATCAATCTCAATTAGTCCATCATACCTGGGTGGGTCACATAACTCTGTACCAACCCAACGCAAGGATTGATTTATACACGCACATCATTTAGTTGATACTTCATGCATCCTCTGCTACCAATTCTCTAGACCAAATTCTAAATTTGATGTGCACAAACTGATACTTCTCCAACTTAGCATGCAATCCGTTGTTGGGTTGACATAATCCTCCATCTGCGTAATCAAATTATATAAATTTTCGATGTTAATTCCTCTTACTGACTCTGTGTATCTCTTCCCTTCTGATCACTCCAAAGGTGTAGTAACTTTTAGATCCCCAACCTCGAAGATCATCTCTCTCCTTTTCAATTTAATGATGGCCTAATTATTGATTGCCTATTCCAATCCCATTAAGGCTGGATATGGTTGACTATTATCTATGATCTCAATAACTTCAAAGTCTGTCATTCTGAGCACCCCATCTATGTTCACAGGTACTCCCGTTAGTCGCCCAATCGGGACTATCTTATGTTGATTCGCGAGCCTTAATTGAACATGGGACCATATTAGATTAGGTTCTCCCATAATGTCCCACGTCTGCTTAGGTAGTACATTCACATTTGATCCAAAATCTTGAATAACATTATCCACATTGTCCTCCCCAATCTGTGCATTAAACCTAAATTCCATGTTGGTTCTCTTCTTACATAGTAC
The DNA here is from genome assembly GCA_009831015.1 of Picea engelmannii. Taxonomy (NCBI): domain Eukaryota; kingdom Viridiplantae; phylum Streptophyta; class Pinopsida; order Pinales; family Pinaceae; genus Picea; species Picea engelmannii. The sequence continues at coordinate 469,352 of ML777159.1, forward strand.
CTGATTTACCATTCTCTATGTAACATGGGTGTCCCTTCATTTTGTGTAGTGATCAATCATGTTATATAATATACCGAGTGTAGTTATATCCTTCATCAGTTCTACATAACTCTTTAAGAGTTCGATTAGTGTACTTACTTGCGCACTTGACTTTTCAGGTACCGTTGGGTCTTCTATATGAGGTAGTGATGATGTTGACACTTTCCCATGTGGTTCCAATATTTCCTTTCTTGGTCTCTGATATGTCTCTTCTTCTTGCTATGGATTGAATGTTGGCATAGGCCCTGCTAAATTTCTTACCCATTGATCTGTTTGATTCCCTTGAGTTTCCAAATCTATGCATGTCTTTTGATTGATCTCATCTACACATTCTGATTCTGATGTTGATTATGGTTTGGGTTGCCTCTAGCCTACCATTTCGCAACTAGTTGGGGACAATCCTTCATTGCGTGATCTAGTGATATGCAATATGTGCACGTGGTATACGGGTTTTGGAAATCTCATTCCAAGTGTCTAGGTTGATTACAGTTATAATAGATAATCGATCCTCGTCCTCCTCTACCAAAATTCCCTCTACCTCTGCCTCTGCCAAAATTTGTTGTGTTCCCCTGATTAAAACCTTGTTGATCATTACACTACATTTTATTCCCATTTGCATTGGTATTCTCTTCCTGGATCTTGTACATATCCGATGTGCACACTTTTAGTAAGTCAAATGTAAGATAATCCTTCTCTTCATTCCCTACCGACTTGCAAAAATTGCAAAACAAGTTCTTTGGAGTACTCTGATATTTCTGGAGTAATGGACATGCAATGGGATGATGGCCCCATTTCTTATATATCTCACAGTATCCTCCTCTAGGTAGTGGATTCAACGCTCCAGCTGCCAAATATTGCACGAATGTTGGGCATTCGTCCTTGTGATGACTTTTCGTCCTACACTTCGTACACCAAACATGTTCTCATTTTTTCCTCCCTTGGTAAGCTCGACAACTGGATTGTTAATGCAACCAACTGTGTCTAAAACTGTATCATTCCTCCCATGTCCCCTATTGATGATGCTTATAGTTTCATTGCAATTTCTAGCGCCTCGGGCTGCGATGTAACCTTTTGTTCAATCAGGGGCCTCTGAATGTGTGGTAGAAGTCCAGCAATAAACCACTCTTGATTTTGTTGATATGGAATTTGGAATGTCAGTCTCCCCATTACATCCTTAAAGTGTCGATCGCAATCCCATATAGACTCTGTTTGTACCTCTTTTATATCTTTCATTTTGATGATGTATTATGATTCCGACTTTGGATTTTTGAACTCCTTTAGTAGTGCTTGCTTTATCTCTGCCAAGGTCCTGGCATGTCTTGTAGGCTTAATGCTCTGTAATTTCATATACCATATCAGTGCACGACCTCTAAATGTTGTTACTAACTACGCAATTTTTACGACATCATCTTGTATGTTTTTAGTGTCCCAAACTGTTTCGCAGACAAACAAATGTTTTTTTGGATCCTCTGATCCTACTCCTTTGAATTCAGGAAGTCTAAGTGTATTGTCTATTCCCTCCATGTTGGTTTGTGTATTCCCTCCTCTAGGTGATGTTGGTGGACTCTGATTTTGACTCTATGTACTATTCCCACTATTCCAACTGTCTTCAACTATTATCTCTGACTATGGTGACACACATGGGGTCATGGACTCAACATAAGATCCTATCTGAGTAGGACTTCCAGTTTCCTCTATTACTGGACTGGACTGAGACTCTTATTCTTTTCCTCCCCCATATGGTATCTCCATGATTCGGATTTGTGTGCAAGGTTCTCTTTCTTTCGGCTCATTGTGTTGCTCTTCTCTCCCAACCCCAGTCTTTTGCCTCTTATACCTTCTTCCTCCATGCAATTCTCCAAAATCGTACTCTTCCTCTTATATGTTTCCTTCTTGCATCCTCATTCTCTTCATTCCTCGTTCATTCCTTCCTTCTCTCATAAGATTCCCCTGTCATCCTTCGACTCCCCCTATTTGTGCGAAGCCCCTTTAGTCGTTAGACTTCATAATCAGTACATGTTATTCACATAACAACATCTTTATCGATGTATTTAATGATTTCAAGAACCTACCATGTGGTCCTTTGAAAAAAAATATTTCTACAACACTGTATGATTGAATGCAATATACTGCAAATTCTGTAATATAACCCCCTAATACACTATCTAACCAAAAATCAATTGCTCGAGTAGTTGGGTTACTTACAAAATTCAGTTTTTTTATCAATTCAGGAGTCCAATTCTTTGGCGTTGCAGCATTAAATCTTCATGTCATCTCAACCAATCTTTCTAGCCATTTTGTCAGAATTTATGGAAATTCGCCAAAGAAAATTTCATGCAAGTCCGTGAACACATACTTTTTCATCTATTGCTTTTCACTCATCTGAGGGTTCCTACTTTATTATCGTGCAAATTCTTGTTCTTTTCGTTCCAACCAGTCTATGATTTCCTTCTTAGTTGACCTCCAAAACATTCCCTTAATCCCAATTTACCAGTCCAGAAAACAGAACCATTTCTTGGGATAATCTTCGTCTGTGCATAGGTTGTAAGACCCAAGGTTTGGTTAAAATGAAACAAACCCTCAATACACCAACCCTTTTGGCATCACCTGCTTTCACAGATGAAGTCTCACCCGAGGTATCTATTGGGACTGCAAGAACCAGGTTTTTGCAGTAGTAAGGGAAAGGGAGGCGGAGGTGTGAATCATTGTTCCTTATTCTTTAGCTCAAGTATGTCCTACGTTATTACCTATATTATCACATCCAGACATGAACATTTGCAACATAATCAATCCATAGAGTAACTCCATTATACGAAGTATATCATCATTCATAAACGCATACAGACAAGTAAACACAAGACACAATATCCTCCCTAAACTCCTTTATTCATCTTCTTTCTTACTAATTGTCTATTACATTCATGATATTTTCATAACATTGATCTTTACATATTTATATCCTGTATCTAGGGCTTAAAACCCTATTATTACTATCCCAAAATAAACCATTACAATGCATGGCATAGCCAGCTTCAGTCAACTGGTTGTTTGCCTTCTTTTACTTCTCGTTCTTTATACAACTTTTTTGTTGATCTTCTATTTCTGGAAAGTCACAATGTCGTCCTTTTGCACTCCCTTCTCTCACTCGCTTGATTTATCCTTATGTCTATGCATTGTCTCCGTCCTTCACACTGGCTTTCTGTGCACTTCCTTCCTTCTGCACGATTTCCTCCTTCTGCTCCCTTTCTTCCTTCAGTGTCGTTTCTTCCTTCTACGCCCTTTCTTTATACTTAGGTTTTTCTCCAAAATTATATCCAAAACTGTTTGTCCAACACCTTGTAATCTTTAGAAATGATTGTTTTAATGAAACCACTTCTTTAAGCTTAGTTTGAAAACTAGACAAAAAACCAAATTTGTACAGCTTGTAACTCCAAAAATATGTGATCTAGATTAGATCATCATATAATTTGTCATCTATATTCGTACTTTCTAGGTGGAAAAAATTGGAGGAATCAACTTGTAGGGCCATTTTAGTGGCATGTCACAATTCGGAAAATTGGGGTTCAAAACCTTCTAGAGCCATTTTGAGGCATTAAACGACATTTTTTGGGGTTACAGTGTCCAAAAATTATGCCCACACCCTCGACAGTTTTCTACACTCCTAGACCTTTCCAGGGGTAAACAAATCCTCAGTCAAACCTTGTATGTGAAATTTATGCTTTCCGCAAGTTGACCTACCTTGTTTACCACCATGGTACGAGTGGATGTCATGTCAGCCCCCATTACTCACACATATGGGGATAGCCACGTGTGAACATTCAAGAATATTCTAGAAGGTCCAAACTTTATCACTAATTGAGCGTTGAGGAAGTCAAAACCCTAACCCTAGAAATCTATCGGGCTATGTTCCATTCTTTAGCATTGTATTTGTTCCATAGTCAAGCAAAGCATCTAGGAGTGGTATTCTGAGAGCACAAAAAAGGAGGAGAGATCATTTAGCAACCATGCAATCCATAGTGTCAAGGGCCTCTCCAAAGTGAGTGCCTCTTTCTCTGTATATGCATTTTTGTAACTGAAGAAAACATAGCAAAGCATAGGCCTCACCTTCTAGCTAGGTTTTCTCTCGTATTTGTTTTCCCAGGATATACCTTTTGTTCATTTGTCTAGATGGTGTGTTCTTTGTCTCATTTCTTTCATTTTCATAATTTCAAGCAATACGCTAGTAATCAATAATTTGGGATCTAATAAAGTAATTTTCATAATCGAATATTTCAAAATATTATAAGATCTGTTGTGACAAATTGTTCCAGTGGAATATCCACAACAGTTTACAGATCAATATGACAAACTAGATTATAAAAATTTGGCCAAAGATACTTTGTCATTTCTTCTTGGCAACCTTATAAGTACCATGTGAATCCAATATTCCAAAAAACAATTAGAGAAAAAAATTCCAGATGACTTGTTTGAAGGAGATAAACCAAGGATTGTCTACTCTGATACCAAATGTTATGAACCAAATATAAGACAAATAAGCATAAAAATGAATTTATTCAATATTTCCATGCCTAAATTAGGTAAAATATTGAATTAACGAGAATCCTTTTCGAGGTGCCAACCTCCTATTACAATATATTAAATGCACAAGATAAGATGATCATTCAAATGAGTCTCATAGATGTATATATAGGTGACACAGATGGCTAGAAGGAATGATAATAACTCAACATAACTATAATTAATGTAATGATAATGAATGAGGGTTATGGTTAGGGGATTAACACTGTCCTTCACTAATCACTGACACTTATGTTCCTTCCAGTTATAAAGTTCAAGCAATGACAACTCATAGCTAGAAGGTTCACAATACCCTACAATTTCTTCTAGACAATCTTAAGCTCTCACAAAATCAAATGAAAGAACTAACAAATTTGAACCATTTAGAACAATAGCTTTCAATTGGTGATTGGGTTTACCTTCACCTCCAACCATGCAAACAATTTTCCATGAAGAAGAAACTTAGACAAAAGTTCTCACCAAATTTCTATGGACCCTACAAATTTGTCAATAAAAATAATAGAAATTCAATGAATACAATCCACTTCGAGGGAGAAACCTCCTTTTATAATATATCTAATTCATAATACAATATGAGATGAGATAAGATGATCCTAAGACTAGGTCTCCTTGGTATATATATAGGATACAAATGGTACAATTATAATGAAAGGGTACAATTAAGGGTTCTAGTTGACCTACTAATATAACAATATAAATGTAATAATTTAATATCTCGGGGATTAATAAGAGGTTTTATAGGAACCTGGAGAAACCGCAAGCTAGGGTTTCACAGTCGCGGTCTCCGTAGTGAACATAATGGTTACCAAAGGGGGTGGGAGTGGAACCCCCTCATATAAGCAGGTAGTGGTGGACAGGGGGAAAGGTACACGAGATGTTGGTTTCAAAGAACTGTTGACAAGCACTTCGGGATCAGGATCGAAAAAGAATCAAGAGAGCAACCAAGAAAAAAGGGATCGCATGGGGGAAGAATCCAGAGAAGCCCAGAAGGATGCACAGGAACCAGTGAACCCCGGTGAGGCAGATGGGCACAACCCATGTAAACCTAAAATATCACTGATACCCAAGGTTATGCTGGAAGACCCACAAATGCAACTCTATCGAGACTAGATGAAGATGCATGCACTAATCTGCAAGTTCATGGGTTTGTGGCCCACAGCAAGAACGTTGTGCAACTGGATAAAATATCAATGGAAGCCAAGTGGAGAAGTGGAACTCCACCTGGGCTCGAAAGGATTCTTCACAACAGTCTTCATGAACCTAGAGGACAAGGATAAAGTCTTTGAGGGGGGGGGGCATACTTCCATGCCTCAGCAGGGTTATACATGCGGTCGTGGAAGGAAAAATTCTCCCTAGAGAAAGAAACCTTTAAAAATATCCCAATCTGGCTAAGGCTTTACTCCTTACCGCTAGATTACTATTTTTCGTCCACCTTCGAAGCAATCAAGAACAAGCTTGGAAAATATGTTAAGACATCAGAAGCAACCCTAAAAGGGAGATATACATCCTATGCAAGGATCTGCATAGAGATGGATGTTTCAGGGGCGCTCCCAGAAGCCATAAGCCTGGAATTCAAGGATGAGGAATGGATACAAAGAATCGACTACAAGCAGATCTCGTTTAAACACAGAATATGCCATGAATATGGACACCTAATAAGAGAATGTCCTCTCAATAAAAAACAAGAAACAGAAAACACCAAAACACAACAAGATGAGGATGGGTTTGTAAAACCGAACCATGGAAATAGAGCAAACAAGAAGCAAAGCAAAGCCCCAACATGAAGGAATCTAGAAGCCAGGACTAGACCAGAAGGACGGGACAGGGTCAACCAAGGGGAAGAAGGAGGAAAGAAAAATACAAAAGCTAGAGAAGCTAGGGAACAAGCAACTCATGAGAACATAGATAATCCAGTCAATAAGAGGGAACATGGAGGTAGCGCAAGTCCTATGGAAGGAGGAAACGAAGACGCCAACACCCTAATGTAGGAGGCAGACGGAGACTCGGAGATGACACCAAGCGAGGTAGGCATAGACGATCTTGATCTCAGACACATTGTGGAAAGGGAAGGAATAGATCTCTCGAACATAATGGAGCAATGGAAAAGGTAGGGAGTAGACAATGTGTCAGTGGAGCAACTAGATCGCATCCAATACCTCTTCCTTCTAAGGGAGGAAGAAAAATACAAAGGGATCAAGTGCACGCATGGTGAGATAGGACACCTGGGAATCAAAGCAGGCGAGGAAAAACCACAACATTCACCCAAGCAGACGAGGCAAAATAAAGGTAGGAAATTAAACAACATAGCCCTACAAGAACTAGGAGCTCTGCTGATAAACTAAGGTAAGATCAAAAATATCTTTCCCAACTCCCCCCCACATGTTTAAATGAAGATTATAACATTGAATATAAGAGGCCTAAACAACCCACGAAAGCAAAGAATCCTTAAAAATAGACTGAGGAAGGAACAACCTGGCCTTTGTTTCATCCAAGAGACAAAATGCATTGTAGACATAATGGAAACAATCAACAAAAAACAATGGAGTAGTTACAAGATGTTGGTTGTCAAAGGCCAACAGATGGCAGGCGGTATTCTCACCTTTTGGAACCCACAATCGATGAACCTACTAGCAGTTGAAGCCACGAGACACACACTTTCGGTTAACATGCAAATTATAGGTAACACGGAGGTGATTCTATGCACTAATGTG
>ML777159.1:487283-506626 GCA_009831015.1 Picea engelmannii
AAGGCCAACAGATGGCAGGCGGTATTCTCACCTTTTGGAACCCACAATCGATGAACCTACTAGCAGTTGAAGCCACGAGACACACACTTTCGGTTAACATGCAAATTATAGGTAACACGGAGGTGATTCTATGCACTAATGTGTATTGTCCCCAGATGTTGGAGGAAAAAAGGAGAATGCTCTTAGACCTAGAAAATCTAAAGGCCCAATTCAACAACCTCCAATGGATCCTGGCAAGGGACTTCAACATCATCATGACACTTGCGGAGAAAAAGGGGAGCACCAAGAGACTGGATAGAGATGCGAAGGATTTCTCAGCTTTCATTTATACAATGGAGATGGTGGACATCAGAACCACCAATGGCCAATTAACCTCAATTAACAAACGAATAAATCACCACCAAGTAGCTACAAGGCTAGACCGATTCTTGGTGTCAGAATCCATCATTCTGCAGGGACTAACTTTTGACTGCAACATCCTTCCATGGGGGGGTTCGGAACATTGGCCAGTTCAATTGGAAGCAAATTTCCAAACCACTTCGAAGAACAGACCTTTTAGATTTGAGAAATTTTGGATCGAACATCCCACCTTCAAAGAGAACATCAACCAATGGTGGCGGGAGGAACTACCAAATCAAGGGACAAGGATGTTCAAACTTTATAAGAAACTCAAGTACATCAAACATAAACTCAATGAGTGGAACAAGGAAATCTTTGGAAACATAAACCAAGAAAAAAAAAATATCGAGGACAGAATGAGGATACTCCGGGAACTCTGCATAGACAAGGGATACACAGAGGATCGAAAAAGAGAAGAGATCCAAATGACCCAGGAATGGGAAGCAAGATGCCAGCAGGAAGAAACTCCATGGCTCCAAAAGTCCAGAATCAGGTGGCTAAAGGAAGGGGAGTGGAATACCAAGTTTCTTCATAGAACAACCATTGCAAGAAGAACCCACAACAAAATCCTAAAAATTAGGGATCAGGATGGGATCGAAAGAGAATCCCATAATGAAATTGAAGATACACTGGTTAATCACTTCCAGGGGATATCCCAAGAACCCAACCAAGACAGAACAGAGGTCATACAAAGGATAACTCAACACATCCCCAGGTTGGTCACAGAGGAACAAAATATCAATCTAAGCAAACCCATCGCAAAGGAGGAAATTGACCAAGTAGTCCAAGAGATGCCCAATGGAAAGGCCCCAGGTCTAAATGGATTCACAGTGGAATTCTTCAAAGCCTACTAGGAAGTGGTTAAACATGACGTTTATGGGGTGGTGGAAGACTCGAGACGCTCGACCTCCATATTGAACGCATTAAATTCCACAATGATCACTCTAATCCCAAAAGAAAATGAAGCAAGGACCTAGATTGCTACAGGCCTATAGCATTATGCAATGTAGTTTACAAGATAATCTCCAAATTCATAGCCAATAGACTGAAACCTCTTCTACCCACATTGATTTCGCAGGAACGGGTGGGTTTCGTAGAAGGAAGACAAATACTAGACAACATCATCCATGCCCATGAGCTTATACACATGCTAAAAAGCCAAAGGAGAGGGGAGATGATAATATAACTTGACCTGGCGAAGGCTTATGGCAAAATTAGCTGGCACTATATGACCAAGACGTTGGAAGCCTTTGGATTTGAACAACATTGGATCAATTGGATCGTCAATCTAGTCTCAACAACAAGCTACTCGCTTCTAATCAATGGAGCCCCAGTAAAACCATTCTGGCCTTCGAGAAGCATCAGACAAGGAGACCTGCTATCCCCCTTCATGTTCATTCTGATGATGGAAGGGCTCAGCAGAAGCATAAAAAGTGCAACTGCATCACGGGAAATAAAAGGCATCAAACCTTTCGAAAATTGTCCAACCTCCACACACCAATAGTTCGTTGATGACACCCTACTCCATAGCACACCCACAGTCAAGGAAGAAAAATCCTATAAAATAATCTTAGAAGACTTTGGGGAGGCCTCATGGGCGGAGATCAACCACTCCAAATCCATGATCTATTTCTTTAACACTAATCCTGCAATTCAAAGAAACCTGACCAACATTCTGGGGTTTGAACGCAAAACGCTCCCAAAGAAATATTTGGGAATCCACCTGACGGACAGAGCATGCAAAATGGCAATGTGGGAAGGAGTGATCAACAAACTGCAGGAGAGGGTAAAAAATTGGACTTATAGAGCTCTCAACCTGGTTGGGAGGCTTATCCTTACCAAAGCGGTTCTACAAGAAATTATGGCATATATGATGTCAGTGTTTCCCGCTCCCAAAGGTATACTACAAAAGATAAGATCCATTCAAAGATATTTCCTATGGCGAGGTGCTGAAAATAAAAAGAAATGGACCTTGGTGGCCTCAAAGAAGGTTTGTAGACCAAAAGGAAAAGGAGGCCTAGGGTTACAAGACCCACAGGTAAGCAACGAAGCCTACAGGGAAAAAATCTGGTGGAGATGGGTCAAGGACAAATCATTACCGTGCGCAAACCTCTAGAAGGCCAAGTACGCCCCAAACATCAACGACCAGGATCGAATTCAATTCATGGGTACAAGGGAGGGATCAGCCATATGGAATCTCGTCTGGAGGAACAAGAACTGGATCCATAAACACAGTTTCTGGGAAGTCAGAAATGGTAAAACAACCAGATTCTGGGAGGACACGTGGCAATAGAAACCCATAATGGAAAATCCGGACATGGAGGATCTCCAACAGGAAATGACAGTGCAAGGAAAAACAAAAATCCATCACTACTGGAAGTAAAGAAATGGTAGTGACATATGGAGGATTTGGGACAAACTCAATCCACCAAATAGAGACCGGATCGCAACTCTAACGAAAGAGGTGGAGGAGGAACTGGGGAAAAGGAAAATTGCAGTCTCAGAGGAAGAGGATCAATTAAGGTGGGGCAGGGAAAATGGTGGGGAATTCAACTTAAAAGAATCATAGTATTACATCACGGACCAGGACCAAGAAGAACCGGCGCAACAATGGGGAAAGATTTGGTGCAACCCCCAATGGCCAAAAATCAAAATGTTTGAATGGTTAGTTCTTCACAACCGAATTCTAACCTGGGAAAACCTCAAAAAAGGGGTTATATAGGTCCATCTCGTTGCCACCTCTTTCAAGCTAAGGAGAAAACAACCAATCACCTCCTCGATGAATGCAGTTACACACCAAAGATATGGGATTGGGCGGCAGGAATCTATCGCCAATCCAATAGGATCTGAGATAACATCAACGCAACCATCAATAATTGGAATGAGAGTTACAGCGAAAATGAAATGGTGAACCTCTGCTGGAATCTAACGTCGGAGATGATCATCTGGGCAATATGGAAAGAAAGGAACCAATGCATCTTTAGGAATGAAAGCCTACTGGAAGGAAAGCTCAAGGATGCAATAATATCACAAATACGAGAAACAATGTAGAGTCGCAACTGCAAGAAGGAAAAAATGCAACTCACAGACCATGACTCCCGCATCCTGGATTTTTTTCACCTAAAAGACGGGCGCAACAACACACTGATAGGGCGGGAACCACAACTCGAAATAAGCGACCACAACTGGACCCCCCCTCCGTTTGGGTTCCTCAAATTGAATTTTGACAGGGCGACAAAAGGAAACCCAGGAGTGGCAGAGATGGGAGGGGTGATTAGAGACAGTGGTGGTAACATCATCCGGCTGTACGTTCGGAGTATTGGAAACTCAACCAACAATGCAGTGGAATTTGGAGCCCTAGAGCTTGGCCTTGAAATCCTACGTCGCGAAAGGATGAAAAAAATTATCGTGGAAGGCGACTCCACCCTAGTCATCAACATGACGAAGAGACTCCAAAATGGCACCAAAGTGGGCAAGGTTCAACGACATTGGCACCTGGCACATTCCCTACAAAAAATCCAGGAGCATCTGAAAACTCTGAATATAGTGGAGTTGTGTTGGGTTCGCAGGTCAGTGAATGGCCTAGCAGACAGGCTAGCGAACAAGGGGGTTGGAAAGGAAGGTCCAGAACTAGACACTACCTGGATCAGCATCCTGAATGGACAACTCAGAACAGACTGCATCCAACTAGCAACAAAAGACCATGAAGGAAGCTTAATCAAGGAAGGTCACATCGAGGAGGGCAGCACAAGGCCTAGCGATAGGCAGGAAGGATATGACTGCCTAACACTCAACCACAAATTACCATGCAGGATCAACATAAACAACAGGCGGGGGTATGACAGTAAGGCCCTTTCGATAGTAAGAGTTGTGGGGAAATCACGTGGGAAAGTACAGACGGCAAACCGCATGCAATGAATGACATAAGGCATGAGGGAGTGACATGGTCCAGAATCGATCCACCATGTCAAAGTACAGGTACGAAGAGAAACACAGTCGGATCTCAAGCGAACAAGGGCAGGGACCTGCACAGGTTTAAAGGCTGAGTCATCATGATCATACGCGCCACAACGGGGAAAAAGGATGGGAGTGCTCACCACTACGGGAAAACCATGATTGGAAGGACAAACTCGCAACAAGGGAAGATCAATAAGAGGAGAGAAAAATAGCCACAAACAGAAGGAGCGCAACTGCAGGGTCTATCACAGATATAAGGGCAGGGAAAAGAAGAATCCCTGTGAAGTGAGGTACAGGCTGAGTATCCATCAAAGGAGCTATGACAGGCCAAGTGGGATGGTGTGAATGAAGCGAACACACAGGAAGAGGAATCCCCTTGGGAAGGAATTTCTGAAAATTCCACGACGGGTGTCAAGAATGGAGCAGGCGACAAAATATGAAGAGGGAACCTTCCAAACTCTGGTTGCGCTGAAAGAAAAAGTGACCATTACCTGGTGGGAAAAGGAAATAAAAGAAAAATGCAAAGGTAAAGCATGGGATGCACTGGCACAGGAAGCGAACTGGGTAACTGATCTGGGGGCCACATAGCCCAGGGAAACCCTCTACCATAAAATAGTGGAGATGGCGTGGCTAACTAAGATGATGATCGACAAAGTGAGTTCGGAAATGGAAGAAGCCAGACATGAGGAAAACAAGGAACACGAGAAAATGTTGGACGAAATCCTAAGTCACCTCAGTAGTCTGGAAACTATTACCAAATTGTTAGTTGAGGTAGAGAAGGACCAGAAATCCAAGATGGAGTGGTTGGCTGCTCAATTCCACCTCTATCTGCGCTATGTCCATCACGTGGACATCATACCATTCGATGGACATGGTGCGCCAACACACATCAGGAAGAATCGCATGATCTACCAGAAGGATGAGAACTAGAGCCAGGCAGATGGTGGAAAGAAACACATCATTGTCCTGGACTAGTGAATGGTTATTCTAATGGCAGGAATGTCAGGCGTAGTCAAGTCAGTTCAACCCACTACCCACTCGGGTCTAGTAGGTTGTCTCAGCTTCTGCTTTTTATGTCTATGTTGCTTATCTTTTTTCAAACTGGTTATGGTAGGACTGACCTGGTTTCCCCTGTGGAAGACCAGTCCCACCACTTGTATATATCAACAAGCGTAACTCGAGAACCCCTGGTCTGGTTTCCACTAGGCAGACCAGGATGCCCCCCTTTTTTGTATCATAATCTTTTGCAGTAATGCAACTTCTTACACTCACTTACAAAAAAAGGCGGGGGTTGGGGGGGTTATACGTAACATGGGGATTTTTCTAGGGATTAACATGCCCCTCTCCTTAAAACAAGTGTTGTCCTCAACACTTGACTAACTATGGGTGTTTCTGCAAGAAGAACTCATCTTCCCATGTTGACTTTCCACTAGTAGATTCTTCCATTTGACGAGGTACTCGGTAATTGCTCAATTTTGCAACCACTTAATCCTTGTTTCAAGGATTGTTTTTGGTTCTTGCATGATTTTCCCTTCTTCATTAATCTATGGAAAAAGAGTTTGGACTGGGATCTTGTCATTGATTACCTTCTTTAATCAAGAAACATGGAATATTGGATGTACACGTGAAGATGGAGGCAACTCCAATTTGTAATCCATACTTCCAATCCTTTGCAAGACCTTATAGGGGCCACAAAATTTCGGTGAAAATTTATTGTCCTTATTTTGTTGCTAGAGGGACATATGTTTATATGTTTGTAGCCTCAAGAATAACCAATCCCCCACTTCAAATTCCCTTTCATTGCGATGTTGATATGCTTATTGTTTCATCCTATTTTTTTCCATAACCAAGTTGTCCTTCAATAGTTTGAGAACCTCTTGTTGGTGCCCTAGGTGGTCCTTCATTTCCTGAACCTTTGCAATCCCTTTCAAGGGAGATGTGATGGATGGAGGATGATATCCATAAAGTTCCAGAAATGGGGATATTTTTTTATGAAGCATGGAAGGATGTGTTGTACCATCGTTCTCCCAAGGGAAACGACTTGACCCATTGTGTATGTTTATTAGATGCAAAACCACGAAGATATCCTTATATAAATTTATTCACAATATTAGTTTTCCCATTGGATTGAGGATGGTAAGATGATCTATGAGCCAATTGAGTACCCAAACAATAAAATAATACAATCCAAAAAATTCAACTGGAAATTGGACCTCTGCCACTTACAATAATCTTGGGGACTCCATGTAGCTTTTGAATTATTTCCATGAATGCATCGACTATTGTACTTGCTTTAAAAATATGAGAGAGAGAGAGAGAGAGATAAAAATGGCCATACTTAGTTAGTCAATCCACTGCTACCATGATGACAATCTTTCCTTCAGATTTGGGTAAACCTGTAATAAAATCCATTGAAACTTCTTCTCGGCATTGACTTGTTATAGCCAATGGTTGTAGGAGACTTGGAGTCTTGATTGTCTCTCCCTTTTTTTGTTGGCTGACCACACATTCAAACACAAACTTTTGAACATCATTTTTAATACCTTCCCAGAAAAAAATCCTTCTTGATCTCGTGGTAATTTTTCAACAACCCTAAATGTCCTCCTATAAGAGAAGTGTGCAATTCCAGAAGGACCTTCTTCTTGAGTTGGGAATTATTACATAAATATAGATGATCATGATACCATAGAAAATCATTATTCCGTACAAATTTATGTAATGCACTGGGGTCCTCTTGTAATTGTTGAATGATTTTACATACCTCTTGATCTTGCTTCCATTATATCCTTGCTTCTTCCACCCAATCAGATTGCAGAATATAAAAACACATAGTGAACCCTCTATTTATTCTTTTATGATTTTCCCTTCTTCATTAATCTCTAGAAAAAGAGTTTGGACTGGGATCTTGTCATTGATTACCTTCTTTAAGCAAGAAACATGGAAGATTGGATGTACACGTGAGGATGGAGGCAACTCCAATTTGTAATCCATACTTCCAATCATTTGCAAGACCTTATAGGGGCCACAAAATTTGGGTGGAAATTTATTGTCCTTATTTTTTTATTGGAGATACATCTGTTTATATGGTTGTAGCCTCAAGAATAACCAATCCCCCACTTCAAATTCCCTTTCATTGCGATGTTGATATGCTTATTGTTCCATCCTATTTTGTGCCATAACCAAGTTGTCCTTCAATGGTTTGTGAACCTCTTGTTGGTGCCCTAGGTGGTCCTCCACTACTTGAACCTTTGAAATCCCTTTCAAGGGAGATTTGATGGATGGAGGATGATATCCATAAAGTGCTAGAAATGAGGACATTATTTTATGAAGTATGGAAGGATGTGTCGTACCATCGTTCTGCCAAGGAAAACTACTTGACCCATTGTGTCTGTTTATTAGATGTGTTATCACACTAAATTTCCTTGGGTCTTTTTAGTTTGTTTGCAATGCTTTTTTAAGCCATAGATTTTAATTTTTTCTTTTAAGGTCTCATCCCTTTAAAAATTTATGATTGGTAGGACCCCTTGGATGATTAAAGTTTTTGAGTCTTAGCTCTAATTTGATCCTCAAATTGATTTTTGATCCTTAAACCATTTCTAGCTCATGTTTTATTTTGGTCCCCTTCATGATTTGTCCCTAGGTCGATCCCTCACATGACTAGAGTGATGTGACACTCCTCTCTCCTCACTCATGACCTCATAGGCATACCTCAACGTCCCCGCTTACCTTTCTAATCACATTTTGAAGTGGATGCGCTGCCTACTCATCAGGCAACTCCGTAGCGCCTATCACATTCATCACACTTCCACCTCGAGCCATGATTGCCATGACTAATGCCATGTCCCTTGTTTTCAGTGCCAGAAGTCGGTTAAAGATGCCTTCAAAGATCTTGCATTTATGAGCT
The DNA here is from genome assembly GCA_009831015.1 of Picea engelmannii. NCBI lineage: Eukaryota > Viridiplantae > Streptophyta > Pinopsida > Pinales > Pinaceae > Picea > Picea engelmannii. Next base: position 495,544 of record ML777159.1, read on the forward strand.
TTGGTAACGGTTTCTAATTTGAAAGACTCAACAACGTTGCGTTGCACAAATTCGTAAGTTCTGATCAGGCGACTGCATGTCAACCAAATCCGATGCAGAGAAAGATTCTAGGGCCGAGGTTTTCTCAAAGTTCATCCTAATATTGCGTTGAAGATCTCAACATGTGTCCATTGCACAGGTTTCCCATTTTACCTCCTCTGCATATTAATTTTCACAGGAAATTTGTGCTTGGGTTTTCGTTTTGCTAAGATTGCACAGTAGTAAGGGATCCATATTTACATGATAACCTTGTTTTTCTCCTCTTCGGACCTGTAAATCTCTTTGCATGTATCTATGGTATGATCATTGTTGCTTGCTTTAACCATTAAAGTCGCAAGGTTGTAAATAGCCTATCCTCTGTGTATGTATTGCGCTACTCAGAGGTGTTGCTCAAACCAACTCTATTTTCCTTGCTTCCTTTCACCTTGGGGTTTGGAGTTTCACTCAATTGCAGAGGGCCAAATTCAGACTACCTCCTCATTGTTTACACTTAAGAATACTTGTACAAGCCTAAGGGTTTAATTCCTAAAAATTCTAGCTTGTCTTACTAGCATCAATCTGTCTAAAGAGTCAGCCTTATCTATTTGAAGCCCTATTCAAAGCCTTCCTGGTCATTACCATCCCTTAAACTTCTTAAAATCCCTCATTTTGAACCATGGAGAGTCCTCAATCAAAGAAGACACACAAAGGTGGCAAGGTGGTCAGAACCGAATCAGTGGACTTGCATCTTTTTTATACATAACCCATAGCAAGAGAGGCCTTTCAAAGAGTAGGGTGCCTCTCTTTCTGTTAGAACATGCAGAGAGGCCATCCAGAGGTAGCAAGATAGTTTTCACTACAGTTTGATGGCAAGAAAACCAAGGTTGGTGATTTGGAGTTTGAGGTTACTGGAGCCTATATCTCAATTGCAATAGGGATCCCCATTACAGGTGAAAGTTGGTTCAAAGCCATGGCTTTGAGTTCAGCCTATGCAAAAGATCTTTTTAAACCTGAATATCAAGCCAATGACTTGTCCAAAAGTATGCCAAGGAGTCAACGGATTGAACAATTTGACATATTACTGAAGATCATACAAAGATATTTTACTTGTGAAGGGAGATTCAACACCTTGTACGGGTACCATATAAGGTTGTTGCTACATTTTACTGGTAAGGTTGAGATGAATGTTCCTTATTAGTTGTTGAGAAGTATAGGTAAAATTTCAGATAGGATACAGGCCAAATATAAAGATGTGGATTATAGCCTTTTCCACTCTGGATTAATCAGAATGCTAGTCTCTGAGGAATTGGGTAAGAAAGAGATTTCATAGGAACATTTTGTGGTTACCTCTCATTTCAAGTTAGATCTAGCACCACCTCCTCAATCACAGAAGGCAAGTCCTTTGTCACCCACCAGTACTTCTAAAGCAGGGACCAGTAGGAAGAGAAAGGGCAGAACCTCTATTCAAGTTCCAGAGATCAGCAAGCAGGTCATAGAGGCTAAGGAGGAAGTTTGTCCTTCTCCACACAGAGATTTTTTACCACCTCCTCCACCAGGGTTAGAAGAGGTGCCTTCTTCTACCAAAGTTGCATCCAAGAAAGGGAAGAATATCATCTTTCCCTCTTCTCCTCCAGCAGTTGAAATCAAAGGTAAAAGACCTTTCACAAGGTCATCAATTCCTAAGGAGGTTATCAAAGAGCAGTCCTTACCTAAGCCCCCTATTCAAAAGAAGAAGGGTAAGAGCATTGAAAAGATTGAGGAGGAAAAATCAGAAACCTTTATTCAGAGGAAGAAGGGTAAAGGTAGTTCTCATCCTACTGAAGGGAAACAAGAAACCCCTATACAGAAGGGTAAGGATAAATGTACTAAAAGACCTTTGGAGAGTAAAGATGAAACCTCTAAGAAAAGCATTGAGAAGCCTATTGAAAGAAAATATGAAACCTCTGAGAAAGGCATTGAGAAGCCTATTGAAAGAAAAGATGAAACCCATGTGCTGAGAAAGAAGAATAAAAGTAAAGTCATCAAGGAACCTGATGAGGTAGACAAGACACTTCCCATGCAGGAGGAAGAGGAGTCTGAGAAAAATCCTAGTGAGACTGTACATGCCATTGTTCCTCCTGACAGTCAGACCTACAAAAGACTTATCAAGAAGCTTAGAGATGTAAGAAAAGAAATAGCTCGTCTTAAAGCAGAAGATAAGGTCAACTTGGCTCAGATGAAAGAGCTCATGGGTGGTTACAATCACACCCTTGACTTGGAAATATTTGCAGCAAGGAGGGCCCAACCTCTTCATAGACAGCTAAGGAATATCTACAGGCAGAATAGGGGCTTCCAATCTCAGAACATGAAGCTAAAGGCAGAGCTGAATCATTTTCAAGATGAGGTAGCCCAAAGAAATCTACAGGTGTTGGTTGAAGTTGCCATTGAAGATGACAAACCAATAGCTAAGGAGAGCACAGCTACACCAAAGAAGCTTGGCAATGCTAAGAAGAAGAAGTTTGTTGCGTCAATTGAAGATCCTCTTTCTACCAGAAAGAGTATGAGGTTAAGTGTCAAAATGACAAAATAGCTAGTAAAAGTAAGCCCCATTTTTTAGGATGCATCTTTTTGGGAGGGTTAACCAATATGCAAATATTATCTCTGCCATCTATATAGGCTTCTAAGCGCTTAACTATTTGGGTTTTGGGTTTTTGCTAAGTGCTAGCTTCCCCATTGGTAGAAGGCACTACCTATTGTGCAGTCAAGGCTCTTGATTAAAAGGTTTTGTCATCATAAAAAACCATAAATTACTTTGCACATGTTCAAGGATTGAAGGTGATGCTTTTTTGTAATGCTACCCAAACCTACACACAGATGCAGCATAAGTGGCGCTACCGAATATTTCACAGAGGGAAAATAATTGGCACACAGGCGCAACACAGAGACGCTACCTAATGACGCTACCAAATATTTCACAGAGGGTAAAGGTTGGCAAAGAGGCGCAACACAGAGGCACTACCTAATATTGCACAGAGAGGAGAGTTTGTACACATATGCAGCACAATGATGCTACCTACAAGCACTATCTTTTCTCCTTGTAGTGCGCTACCCAATTTTGCTACTCAAGGAAGTTGCCAATAAAGACCAGGGATCTAGGAGGACCAAGCTAACAACTTTTGGATAAATTGATGATGAAGAAGGATGGAGAAGCAACAGCTAGCACTGTGAAGACAACCACGTGCTTTGAAGGACACATGGAAAACAAGGAGCTGCGCAACAAAAGGAAATCAATTCAGTTTGAATTTCAGTTGGATTAGTCACCGATATTTTCCTGTTTTATAGCATAGATGGTTAGATAAGTTGTTAGAGAAAATAAATGTTTAGAGTTTTTCAAGGGAAGGGGGCCAACTCATACCTCTAGTTGTTGCCTCCCTTTTGTTATAAATAGATAGATCATTTGATTTGCTAGGTTCGGATGGTTGAGCAAGTCTCCCTTATACTGTAATATTTTGATGAAGTAACTGTGATCTAGTGATGTACTGGACTTAAGACTTTTTTACTAATAGAAATCAACTTCTCTTTTAGTCTATTTTCTTCTTATGCTAAATGTTCAAGCTTTGAATGATTCACATGAATGATTGTGGTGATGTTATGATGGATGTTTTATCATTATGTTATCATGATGTTTATTTAGCTTCCTTAGTTTCTCAGTTCAAGAAGATCTTGTGTTAAGAAGCTTTCCTCCATAGGCTCTTGTTGACCTGATGTTTACAGCAGCCCCTACACTTATCTCATTCAAGTCTTCCCTTTATTCATACTTATTCCCAAACTACTGATTGAAATTAGCCAAGACCTTAATTGTTGGTGTATGCTAGCCATGTTATCTGAGTTAGAACATTATCACTTGAGTCATTTTCCATTTGACCCTTTAAACACCCTTACATTCACTTATAACTTGATGGGTATTGGGTTTGCCTTCCATGCAATCTAAAGGTGACTCCTAGTACTAACAAGATGAAAAACCATGAAGATATCCTTATATGCATTTATTCATAATCTTAGTTTTCCCATTGGATTGAGGATGGTAAGATGAGCTATGAGTCAATTGAGTACCCAAACAAGAAAATAATGCAGTCCAAAAATTTCAATTGAAAATTGGACCTCTATCACTTACAATAATCTTGGGGACTCCATGTAGCTTTTGAATTATTTCCATGAATGCATCGATTATTGTAATTGCTTTAAAAGGATGTGTGTGTGTGTGTGTGTGTGTGTGTGTGTGTGTGTGAGAGAGAGAGAGAGAGAGAGAGAGAGAGAGAGAATGTCCATACTTAGTTAGTCAATCCACTACTACCATGATGACAATCTTTCCTTCAAATTTGGGTAAACCTGTAATAAAATCCATTGAAACTTCTTCCCAGCATTGACTTGGTATAGCCAATGGTTGTAGGAGACTTGGAGTCTTGATTGTCTCTCCCTTGTTTTGTTGGCAGACCACACATTCAGACACAAAAGTTTGAACATCATTTTTAAGACATTCCTAGAAAATATCCTTCTTGATCTCGTGGTAAGTTTTCAAGAACCCTGAATGTCCTTCTATAGGAGAAGTGTGCAATTCCAGAAGGACCTTCTGCTTGAGTTGGGAATTATTACATAAATATAGGTAATCATGATACCATATAAAATCATTATTCCATAAAAATTTATCTAATGCATTGAGCTCCTCTTGTAATTGTTGAATGATCTTACATACCTCTTGATCTTTCTTCCATTATATCCTTGCTTCTTCCACCCAATCAGATTGCAGAATATAAAAGCACATAGTGAACCCTTTGTTTCTTCTTCTTTCCTTGAAAGTGCATCTGCCACAATATTATGTTTTCCTTTCTTGTAGATAATTTCAAAGTCATAACCTAGCATCTTTGTAACCCATTTTTGTTGTTTTTCTAAAGATAACCATTACTCCAAGAAGTACTTCAAACTATCATGATGTGTTTTTACTTTGAAGTGTCTTCCTATTAGGTAAGGACATCATTTCTTAAATGCATGTAATATGACCAACATTTATTTTTTATAAATTGGTTTGAGAAATTTTTTTCCTTTAAGTTGGTTGCTTTCAAAGGCAAGGGGACTTCCTTCTTGCATTAAAATTGCACTATCGCCATGGCTTGATGCATCACACTTTGTGGTGAACCAACCCGGTTCACTATGTAAATATCCAAAATACTTGGAACACAATGTAGAAATCCATATAGGATAATAAATAATATATTAAGTAGTAAAATGTATATGAGCAGATAGTATGATGATCACAATGAACAATGAGAGCTTGCTTATATACCCACGTAGGGGTGCCCTTTACCAATAGACATGTCCTTTGAGACACGTCCTTTCATTATTAATAATTATTATTTATTAACTATTATTTAATCATTATCTTATTAATATCTACTTTATATGTATATTTATGTTCATAACATTGCCTTCCCCTTAAAAATGCTTTGTCCTCAAAGCATATTAATGAAAGGCTTAATGAATTTTTCTTTGACTTGTAATGTCCTCTCATCCATTGTTCTAGGAGCTATTGTAGTTGACGATACCAAACGATATGAGTGACGAAGAGATGAGCAGAATCGTTGAATTTTGAAAGAGTCTTGTCACCCTAGTTCGATCTTCTGCAACATTGGGTGTTTATAAGGTTCTCGTCTTGGACAATATTGATATTTTAATTGGTTAATATATATACTCTTATGATTTGAATGTTGATATGGGGTTCTCATAATATGATTTCCCTTTATCATACTTGTAGCATTTTCTTCTTTTGACTTTGATATATGATTTTCTTCATGCGTCGATGTTGCCTTGTTAATCACTGAATTTTGATTAGTAGGTATATTTGGAGCTACCATCGTTTGTACTTCGACATCTGACATTGTCTTTTTTCTAGTTGATTTTGTAGCTTCTTGAGTGGTACTTTCTTCATTACCTGATTTGTTGATATATTTAATGTCTGGATTTTCAAGTTTCTCTTCTTTCAACTTTTTGATTTGTTCTAATAACTGTTGATTAAGGTTCTTCAAATGATAATTTTCTTATTCTTTCTCTGTGAGGTTCTTCTTCAATTCTTTTTCGAGATCCTCCTTTTCTTGTTCTAATTTTTTTTTCCATATTGCTTCATAACTTTATCCTTCTTGATTTGGACAAGTATTTTTTATTGTGGTCTTTTAAGCGAGAATTTTCTTCATTTTTTTCTGTGATAACTTCGTGAAATTCTTTCAGCCTCCCTTGCATTACTTTTTTATTTTCTTGAAGTACTACTTATGTGATATTGTTAAAGTCTTCTAATGTTACTAGCTATGATTTAGTGTCTTGTAATGTTATCATTTTCTCCTTATAGGGGAATGTCACAAACTTTTTTTCCATGTTTAAGATGAAGGTACCTAGATTTTTAAACCAAGGTAGCCCGATAATGATGTCGATTCCTTCTGTATACATAGTTGTAACATAGAATTGAGATCTATATTCATATCCATCCATTTTCACTTATAGTTCCTTAATTTGAAAAATATCTTTATTTTCAATTATATTCGGCTCTGGAATTAATAATTGATTTGTCAAATCAATATTAATGTAATTTTCATTATAGTCCAAGTTGATTATGATGTTAACCTCTCTTCCTTGAATACTTCCCTTTAATGTAGAAAAACTGTAACATACGATTGGACAACCTTCATAAAATAATCTTCCTTCTATCATTTTATTAGAATCCATTTATCTTTAGTCAATATTGACGTCACGAATTTCAAATTACTCCTTATAACTCATCTTTATATATATATATATATATATATATATATATATATATATATATATATATATATATATATATATATATATATATATATATATACTCTTAAAACTTTTATAACTCTTCTTAGTACTTTTATAACTTTCTCCTTAATACTTTTATAACTTTATAAAAAAAATTCTTTGTAATATATATATTAATTTTTTTTTCTTAAATATCTTTAAAAAAAAACTTTTTTATAACCTTTCTTTTCAATTTAATAATGATTTCTTCTCCCTTTTAATTCACTTTTTAAACTATAATTTTGATTGAATGTATATATAATCAATATACATCACCCCTTTTCTTTTTCACCTTATGAAAACTTTTAATAATTTTGTTTTTATAACTTTATAAAAGTAATTTTAACACCTCACTTCTTCAATTGAAATATTAAAATATTTAAAAGGCTCAACACGTGACCCTATGCTTTCCCTTCACTTTATTGAAATATTTTAATCTTACTTTTAAGATACCTTGTAAATATTTGTATTCTTTCAATGTATGATTATAAAAATAAAAGTTTATATAGTTTGACCGGTTAATTCAATACTTGTACCCTTCCATATAACCCAAGATACATTAAGATTAAATATGGCGATGGAATCATCTTTGATGGGCACACCACAAGGTACTTCAATAATTCGACTAACATATGAAATGATTTTAGCGGAATAAGCTTAGTGGTGGCTAGGTTGATTATTTTTTTGTGAAAAATTGTTTTAAATATGAATAGAGATCTTATCGTATAGTGGACAGAAATAATAGTGGTAGGTACGGATATGGTACGATGTTTCTAAAAATGGTGGCTTTCTGGAAATCGGTGGATGGCATTAGCTTGACGGTTGTACGGTTCTGTAATTTTGTTGTTGTATGAGTTATGTCATATGAATGAGTTGCGGTGGACGGTGGCTATGTTGCTCTAAAAAAAATTGTTGGCAGCACTAACATAAATTTGTGGGCTAGTGTCTCTTGACAAACCCGATTTAACCCCTTTTTTTTATATATATATTTTCCTTCTAAGAAATTATGATATATATATATATATATATATATCTATATATATATATATATATATATATATATTTCTTTTGCTCGATTCCTTTGCAACGAAGATTTCATGTTGTAATGAATTTATTTATTTTTTTATTTAAAATGGCTAAGAGTCAGTTATGGTCAAAGACCAATGCTTCAGAGAACTTTAAAAAACATTTGTGTCACTAGTTGAGTTGTTACAGACAATGAAATCTTACCAAAAGATCTGGTGGCCAAAGGCCGGATTGAGACGAACTATGATACCAATAGTGAACCAACCCGGTTCACTATGTAAATATCCAAAATACTTGGAACATGATATAGAAATCCATATAGGATAATAAATAATATATTAAGTAATAAAATGTATATGAGTGAATAGTATGATGATCACAATGAACAATGAGGGCTTGCTTACATACCCATGCAGGGGTGCCTTTTACCAATAGACATGTCCTTTGAGACACATCCTTTCATTATTAATAGTTATTATTTAATCATTATCTTATTAATATCTACTTTATATGTATATTTATGTTCGTAACACACTCCACAATAAATGTTTTTGTGAAGTCAAGTGTGGCTAGGATAGGAGTTGTACCCATAGCCTCCTTGAGTTTTTCAAAAGCTTTGGTTGTTTCTTCAATCCAATAAAATGCTTCCTTCTTTAATAATGTTGTTAGAGGTGTCGCTATTTGACCAAAGTTCTTGACAAACTTGCGGTAATATCCTATCAATCCTAAGAATCCTCCAAGTTTCTTCAAAGATTTGGGAATTGGCCATTCCCTCATAGCTTTAATTTTGTTAGGGTCCACTTTTACACCTTTATGAGATACAATATGACCCAAATATTCCACTTATTGAACCCCAAATGCACAATTGGAAGGATTTGCATAAAGTTGTTTCTCTTCCAAAAGTTGCAATACCATGTCAACATGTTGTACATGATCTTCCCATGATTTGTTGTAGATTAGTATGTCATAAAAAAATACTAACACAAATTTTCTAAGGAAGGGTTTGAAAATAGAATTCATCGAGATTCAAAATGTTGAAGGTGCATTAGTAAGTACAAATGGCATAACCAAGAACTCATAGTGACCTTCATGTTTTCTAAAGGTTGATTTGGGAATGTCTTTCTGTCTCATTTTGATTTTATGATATCCCAAATGAAGATCCAACTTAGTAAATAATTTTGCTCCATGCAATTCATCTCATAATTCATCAATGACAAGAATAGGAAAATTATCTTTGATGGTCATTTTGTTGAGCTGTCTATAATATGGACACGTACACGATGAACCATCCTTCTTCGTAACCATCACTACTAGTGAAGAGAAATAACTTTGGCTAGGTTGAATGATGTCAACCTCTAACATTTGTTGGATCATATGCTCAATCTCACTCTTGTGTGCATATGGATACATGTAAGGCCTAACGTTAGGTGATACACTTTAGAGTTGCAAATGAATAGAATGATCAGGATCTCGAGTTGGTGGAAGACCCTTAAGCATCTCTCCAAATAACTTGGAATGGTTGTTGATAACCATTTGGAGATCCATTGGAGCAGAGGATATAGATGTTTGAACATCTAGTGAGCACAATTGTACAATTACACTATGGTGTCCCTTTTTGATTAATTTTGTCATGCGATTAGAATTTATCACTTTAGAGGGTTTCCTTTGGATACCTCTAAGCTCAATTTCCTTGCCTTATGAGGAAAATCTCATGAAAAGATCTTGAAAATTAAGGGTTGTTGTTCCCAATGATTGTAATCATTGAACCCCTAATACAACAACACCACCCATTTGGATGGAAATCATGGGACTATCCAATAAATACTCCCTCATATTGAGCTTAATACTATGGCATTGCCCAGAACAATTTATGGTACCTTCATCTGCGATCATTACTTGAAACTTTGGTGTTGTAAATACAAAGAAATTGAGATCTTTTGTTAATTTGCAATTGATGAAGTTATGGGTACTACCATAATCAATCAACATTGTTACCTTTTTATTTTTTATGTATCCTTCTATCTTGAGGGTTTGTGGAGTACCGATGTTAGCAAATGCATGACAAGATATCATTGGAGTAGTCTCTTCCAAATCTAGATCTTGTGATGGTTCCAATTCTCGATCTTATTCCTCTTCATAGTCTATGTAGAATAATTTATTATCATCATATTTATGCCCCTTTACTGTACTTGCTATCACAATTGAAACATAGTCCCTTGGCTCTTCTTTCATCCATTTGCAGAGGTGTCAACCTTGTCATTTGAGTGAAGTAGGGAACATGGTGCTCTCTATGGTTGTTAGTGGCCACCATTCTAGTATCCATATTTTTGTTTTCCACTTTCCTTGCATACTGAAAGCTTACTCTAGGGATTTAGGTTCGAAGAGATGCACCTCATGTTTAATTTTCTCCTTTAAAGTGCCCATAAAGATATCTAACAAATTATCTCGGGAATGTTCTTTACCCTGAGACTAAGGTTTTAGAATTGTTGAATGTGTTATGCAACTAGGCCTTTTGCCAAAAAATTATCAATTGACTAAAAAATGTATTGCTCTTGATATCCCCATAACGTGATATCAATTCATCCGCAAAAAATGGACCAAGAGATGACATAATTCTTTTTTATTTCACAAAGCCATTGATACCAAATAAATTGATCATTTTCTAAATACAAGGATGCAATAGGTACCTTTAGTAAGCTTGGAACTTGGTGTAGATCGAAGTATTGCTCCATCTGGAATATCCATGTTATAGGATCTTTACCATCAAACTTCCTTGTTTCGATCTTTGAAATGAAGTAGTTCCTTAGTGTTGACTTGAAGCCTTGATGATATGGATCTTGAAGTGATGAATAATTCTGAAATTCAGTATTAGTGCTCTCAAATTGTGATAAAATACTCCCCATATGTGATTGAGTCTCAACACCATTTTTCTCCTTCTTTTCAGGATTTCATTGGATCTTCATATCCTCTATAAGAACATGGCTTCTATGGACTGTTATCGCACAATTTGTAGCAAGGATAAAAGGCTTGAGGTTTGAAGGTCAAACTGCCGTAACAGGAACCAATCCCACCCAATAACACCACAATGGGATGGTTCTTTCTATTTAAGGTGGTAAGTCCCAGGGGAGACGTCCCCGGTGACCTGGGGTTCTAAGAAGGCAAAGGATTACAAGATAAAGTAGTTATCCCC
>ML777159.1:506655-521165 GCA_009831015.1 Picea engelmannii
TCACAAGTCACCACCGAGCAGATAGTCCGACCAAATACCAATGATAAAGTAAAACCCCCAAAGAGATACACCTGCCTGAGATAAAGCAATAATAAATTGATATATGTAAGATTTGATCAATGGGTTAGTACTTCATGTAAATTAATGACTATCTGATAAACATATAAGCAATTTGACAATAAATATTAACGAAGTTAATGTTTATAAATAGCAATGAAAATTATGTCACTTCACCAACAAATATTGGAACAATATGGCATTCAATGTGATAATCAACACTTCATTCAATTATGTCTTTAATCACCATTCAATTGCTTATAAAGTAAAATGTTTGTTGCACCAATGATATTATGGCTAAAGATGACGACAACATATAGGGTTAGAAGGTTAGTTTAAGCTAAAGTTAGTGAAGTTAGGGTTTTGATTCAAGAGTTTGAGAGTAGTTTTGATCAGGTTCACTTCAATGCATGACGTCTTAGGAACAGTGCCTTAGGGTTAAATGGAGTCAATAGGGAAGGACACAAGAGCTGAAGGAGACAAAATTCAAAATGGCTAAGGGCTAGAGGGAGAGGCTTTGAGGTGTTGCTAAGGCAAGGCCTCAAAGTCAAAACCCTATGGGAGAGAGGCTCACTTTGGTGTAGGTGAACTAGGCCTCAATGCTCTCTCCTCCTTCCTTAACTCAAATGGAAAAAATGGCTAGCCAAAAGATAGCATAAACTAAGAAAAGAGGGTTTGATGAAGCAGAGTGTTGCTACAACAAGGCTTTTTCAGCAAACCCTAGAAAAAATCGGCCCAAAGTGTAGTAGACATAGGCTTAAGGCGTCTCTTTCTTCTTAGTACGGCTAGCAATAAATGAAGAGAAAAAGAGGGTGTAGCTACGGCTAGGCTCTCTATTCTCTATCAATGGCTGAAAATTTCTCTCAATGGGGACATGAGACAAGGACCTACTTGTGTGCTTGTCCCCTAGGGTTTTTGTTCAACAATAAATCATAAACATATGCAAGAAATGAAACTACAACTATCCATTCAAGAAGTTTTGCAGAAAACTACTTACATATCACCAAGAAATATCAATGCAAACCCTAGTTGTAACACCTTCCTTCAAGAGAAATGCCAAAACATGCCAAAATAATCCTCCTTCAATAAGTGTGCATCACTAAATCAACCAATAACCCAAGAGAGGGCGCAAATTTCAGACCTCCATATGGACTGAATAAGTTGTGATGAAAAAATGAAGGTAAAAATCCTTCATTTATACCATACCATGACCTAATTTTATATTTTAGGTCATGAAAAAGGCCGACAAGGCCAAAATACTAAAATCATACCGTTTTACATTAAAATGTTAAATTTAAAACCCTAATCAAGTTGAAAAGAGACATGAAGCCCCTCCAAAGGAGATGTTAGCCCCTTTTAAGGCAAATGGGGCATCTTGGAGCAAAACTTTAGCCCTCCTTGGGCTCCTCCATCATGCCACACGTGCCAATACTACCCAGTCTGCCTCCCAAGATGTCCAATGGGCTGGATGATGTCATGGTCATCAAGGGTGACATCCCAGGCCTTCCAAGGCCGACGTTCCACTAAAAGAGGGTCAATCCCCCGAGGTCAAGCTCTGCCAAAGTGCCTCTGGTGGAACATCCTCTCCTTCTCTGGTGTAAATCCCCTGATCCATCTATGTCTTGTCTCTTCCCTCTGATGGGGTCTCAGCATCCACCTTATGGGCTCTTCATCCCCATGGAGGTCTGAACTGATCATCTCCCCATGTGTACCGATCCAAAATGGTACCTGTCCGTCGGGCATGGTCCTGCACATCAAAATCTACGCTCTCCATGGTCTCATCAGTCACAGGGATCATAACAATGTCAATCACATATCATCATCAATATTATTAAACATGTGCATAAAACCCCTAATACATCAGTTAACAGCTCAAAGACGTTACACAAGCCTACAATACAAGTCTGGAGAAAAGGACAAGGCGTCCTATTGGACTAGTGTCCACTGGAAAAGGAAATTTCCTGGAAGAGACCTCATCCAAGCCATGTAAGTGGGTGATGTGGTCAAGGGATGTCCAAGCATGTGGGTGCAGTGAAGGCCAAGGATGCAAAAAATGTTACATGTGGGTGCCTTTGTAGAAGGTGAGTTGTACCTGTCTTGGATGCAGTTTTTCCAAGCCCATTTTTCCTTTTATTGTTTATTCTTTTATTGCTTTTTCCTTTTTTGTTCAAGAGATAATAAGGGGACACTGCCCTGGCGTGGTGACCAGTGGTGACAACGTTACCCACAAGTACTTTCACAGAAATGAGAAGGTTGGCTCATGATGAGACCACCTTTCCCTTAGCCATGCAACCAAAGGTCATTGCCCTGGCATGGTAATGAGCTGGTGGCAATGCCATACTGCTAGGTACCCATGGACCTAATAGTCTGGCTCGTGATGAGACCCCCTATCCTCTGGTAGGGTCTTGTTTTATTATATTTTAGGGTCCCTCTTGTTTCTTGCTGAGAAGCCATTTATTGCTTGCTCGGGGATCCTTGGGCGAATCATCTTGAGGTTTTATTCTTAGGCTTTTATCTTTTATCAGCTTGTTTCTACCTTTTGGGCCTTTAGCCCCTTCTTCCCACGAGATAAGGTGCAGTCCTGAAAATAGGTCAACCCAATGCCTAGACAAGTGGAATGGGACAAGTGAGCGGGAAACAAGATGAAACAGTGGTGCTATGATGGGAGTGGATGATGGCTTTTCAGAAATCCCCCCAATGGCAAACCAAAACCTATAGACACAGGCTTGCTAGGGCACCCTGTCAATGCCCCCAAACATGGTCAAGTGGGCAAGTGTAAGATCCAAGCAGTTGTTAGAAATAAAAGGAATTAGATGCATACATTCAATGGTTTTGATGACCAAAGTGACACATACCATGATACCCGGACTAATTACCTCATGGAGCAAGAACCTTCTTTGACACAGGACCAAGCCAATGGTGATGGATGTTGTTGTTGCTGACAAGATAAAGATGTTGGAAGAAAGAAAAGGCGGGCCTTCCAGGGTCATGCTAAAGTCAATCCTGCTCTCGGTACTTCATGTCTAGGACATGTGGGCCTCGAGACATGATCTCCTAGTTATCCCTGAAAGTGGGGGATAACATGGACTTCATGGACTTTTGCATTTCATTCATTTTCTTTTCCATTTGATACATATTTTCATTCATCTTATTTTCCATATGTGCACTATATTCATTTATCTTCTTTTCCATGTGTTCTCGATTTTCATTCATCTTCTTTTCCATCTCTTTCCTTTTTTCATCCATCATGTTTTTCATATGTGCACTATTCTCATTCATCTTGTTTTCCACATGTTCCATATTTTCATTCATCTTGTTTTCCACCTTTCCAATCTGGTGAAAAAAATCATCTTTTTCTTCTTGAGTTGTGGTTGAGATTTTTGGAGGTTTATTTGGTGAATTAAATTTTGGAGGAACCTTTGGAGCCATACGAGAAAATAATAATTCTCCTCTTTTTCCTCTTTTTTCACAAATTTTGAATCACCAAAAACAAATCTTCCAATCAAAAGTTACGCCAATTGTAAGTTATGTACCTTTCAAACCCTTAATTTGGAGTATGTATGGATGGTTGACCTTTGCCCTAATATATATCTGAACTTTGAACCCTTCTAAGTCTAAAATTTGGCTTGTAGTACTTTAATATGATTTTTAAACCCATGAAAATTTCACAGTCTAAACCTTTATTGATAAAAGGTTATGGCACAAACACCAAAACGACTTGTTTAAGACTAATTTCAGGATTAGTAAAAATCCTCAACTTTCATAGGATATATCTCACAAATTATAATGATTCAAAATCTAAAAATTTGGCCAATCATTGACAACTATGTTCCTTCCAGTTCTAAAGTTCAAGCAATAGCAACTCATAGCTAGAAGGTTCACAATACCCTACAATTTCTTCTAAACAATCTTATGCTTGCACAAAATCAAATGAAAGAACAAGCAAATAAGAACCATTTGGAATGATAGTTTTCAATTGGTGATTGGGTTTACCTTCACCTCCAACCATGCAAATAATTTTCCATGAAGAACAAATGTAGCCAAAAGTTCTCACCCAAGTTCCATGGACCCTGCAAATTTGTCAATAAAATTGGGGAAACTGCATATGCCTTAAATTTATCCTCATCTTTATGCATTCACAAAGTCTTCCATGTCTATTCTCTTAAAAAGGTTTATTGGGAAAGACATTCCAATTTGGAAAACATTGCCAAAGTTAGTTGTACAAGGCAAACTCATTTTGGAGCCAAAAGAAGTTATAGACACCCAGAGTTGAAAATTATGTCACAATACCATCACTGAGTGTCTAATAAATGGAATAATCTTCCCTTTGATGATGCCACAAAGGAAGCACATGATTTCATTTAGCAATATTTGGAATTATCGGAGTTTTGAGGGCAAAGTATTTTTCTAAGTGGGGGCCATGATATGTAACTACCGGCATGATTACTCTCTTCATTTAAGTTTCTGTGGTGATAATTATGTTCAGAATTTGTCGGAAGATCCACAGTGTTGATGACATCTTGTCGTCGACGTTTCAGATCCATAGCAGGATCCATCATCAGGACAAAAAAGTCTGGATCCTGATGATGGATCCTGCTATGGATCCGAAATGTCGACGACAAGATGTCATATTCCGACAAATTCTGAACATGATTACTCTCTTTTTTCTTTATCTACCTTTATCTTTATCTTCTTCTCTTTTACCATGATATGTAAGAGCCACACTAATTGTCCCAAACCCACTACATTAGTATTCTTTCTTTACATATATTGTTTAAATAAGACATCATTTGTATGGAGAGGTCACGTTGATATATGTGAACTCATTGGAGAATACCTTCTTGAAGTGGTATTGGAGGTTTCACCCTTGAAGTGGCTAGTAATACAATATCTTCTTATTTAATGTATTACTTGTTCTTTCTTGGTAATGCAACAACTTTGTTATATCTTGATAATGGATGTTAATGGTATATTTTTTCACGTGGTTCATGGCACCGAAGACTATTAGCTCGCTACATCCACGGAAACCCCCTCGAAATCCGCAAGAGAACATAAGGAGGCCAAGATTAGTAGGATATTGATTGCTCAACAACACGAGAAACATACTCAGGAACAAGAGTATCTTATAGACCCATTAAGGGAATCACATGTCACTTACAAGGAATTGAACCTAGTTGGGGAGGATAACAACCATTGCTCCCAACCACCCAAGCTACATCCAATGCATGTTAATGGGATATTTATACTCGTATCATCAAAAAATTTGAGTAGAATATCCTTCCAATCCACATAAATCAACTTTGGTATATTGGATCTAACATAAATGACATAGATTTAATTGATTTCTTTTAACATTTGTTTCTATGGTCGACAAAATTGGATGGAAACATTCCTAAATCTCATTGGTTTTCATGAGTTAACAAGTTATGAAGCTTTGTAGTGTTACAATTTTTTTGAAATTGAGAGAGGATATGGAGTGACATGGAGACCAAGAATAAGACAAAGATGAATTACTACAAAGAAATCATTGACCTCAAGTTAGAAGATCAAAATCATATTTCTATTATTGCCAACACAAAAAAGAAGTATTGCAAAACTATGAATGAATTCCCATAAAGTTCACAACAAAATCGGGTGTTGGACAAGACCTAAAATACTTTGGCATGAAAAAATCTGTAAAATCCACAAGACAAATAAGGTGGAGGATAAAAAACACTTTCTCTTGGAATGTCTAGCCAACAAAAACATTCAATCTAATTTTCATAACGTTTGTAATAAAGCCAAACTCCATAACCTATTAACCCATAAAAATCAAAGGTAATTCATAAATATTTCTAAGTTATTCAATCATATAAACAATGTGATAAATCAAATTAATTAATTTAATTTTATACGTTCAATGGACCAAAAATCGTCTTAGTGGGCATTGATGATCATCATCATAAACCACCAAACTGCATATCTCCATTGCTTATAAAAAAAATTCAAATCCTTAAAACCCCTGGAGACTTTAGTGAATTGCATGCCCCTTGAATCCAAAACCAGGAAAGATAGAAAAATATTGCTACCATTTACAAAAAAAATCAAACTTGCAACCCTACAAACTTAATTAAATTTCAAGTCTCTCAAGACTCGAAAGCAATAAACATTAATAAAAAAAATCAATACCCTCCAGACAACAAAGCAAAAATTTATTAAAACTTTCTCATAATTTACAAAACTTTCATAAGCATGGATACCCAAAATAAAAAATCGACTTGAATAAAACCTTGCATTGTAAAACAACTCCCAAAATTGAAAATAAAAAATGATCCAATGCCGAGAAAAGAAAATGCTTGAATTAGCAAAATTGCACATAAAAATACTACTCAAGAAATATCAAGGTTAAAACCCCTTACTTTCTTCTTGCCTCACATGGCATGTCATTTGTGTAGTGAATCTTGTGAGATACATGCAACATTGCATTAATAGGGTTACAAACTTGCTAAGAGGGCCCCAAAGGTTTGGTTGACCCCCCAGATATTTTCAAAACATGTTTTAGAGATTTGTTTGTATACATAACAACCTAAAGCTAATCGATATTCAAACAAGCAAATATACCTAGCAATTTTTAGGACTATCAATTTTCCAGTCTCATACTTAGATAGACATATATAGTGTTCCATGAGCAAGTTGCATGGCCAAGCCCATTGCTCCTTGAATAAAAATGATTTATTTAAAAAGTCAACTAGACCTATCATGATTAACATTATATAATAAAATAATGGAAAAACTTGGTTAAGCTTTCTCATAATCGAAGGAGATAGGATGTTGCAAGGTGCCTCCCGCTGGGAACACTGATTTCTTCTCTATTGTTGTATAGCCACGGACATGTCTACAGTCTGAGCATGCATGGCATGTATGTAGGCCACATATTTCTTCTTGGAGAGAGCCATATTCATCTTCCAGTAGTTGGGGGATGTTTATAATTATGTGCTCTAGGAGAGGATTATCTTGTTTAGTCTTGTTTTCCATTCTACATATAATCATGTCCCTGGTATGCAAGTGCATGCAAACAATTTTGTTTTATTGGGAAATTATAATGTGTGAGATATTTATGTCTCGCTCCAAGTTCTCTATCTCTCTATCCACCATCTGGCTTCTAGTGCTATGCCTTTGTTGGAAAACTCTATCTTCTAGCTCTTCTAGTTGTTTCATAGTAGTCGGGCTTATGCCTAGATTGAAATCCATTTGCCAAAGACTTGGTATCTGCGAGTTGTCTGTGGGTGTGTGGTTTTAGGGATTTCCCTTCTACTCCAACCCTTTGGTGGTCTTACCTTATCAATTTTCCTTGGTGGTACTTCTCCTATCCCCACCCTTTCATCACTAGACTCACCAAGGTCCCCAAGTGCAGGCCTACAAACAATGGAGGAGGAATTTAGGCCTACAATGTCCATGTTTCTCTGTGAACAAAGCAATGGTGAATTCTTAGAATGTGGGCGATGGCATCCTTTGCCTCCATTCCAACGCTTCTATAGCCTCTCCCAACCAAATGGATTAGGACTAAAACTAGTGAAGGCCATGATGCCTTCTAGAATTCCTCTCGAGTGGCCTTAATCAGTGCTTTCAATGTGAGTTTTTGGCTCCCCTAGCTTAGGTACAATGTGATCATGGAGACTTTGCTATTGTCCAGTCTCATAAACCTCCTCAAGCATTGGCCTTGTGCTATCACCCTTGTGATTATCTCATGCTTTCCCATCACCTCATGTCCTCCTAGATCATGTGACTATTGTCCCTATCACCCTATTCAAATATAGGTACTCTTAACATTAACCATTGTATTTTGTTGATCTTTTTGTTTTTTAATTCACAAATATGGATTTTTTTTGTCATCCATGCATGATAAAAGATGTAAAATCAAAGCATCTTGTGCAATGAAAATGAAGAAAAGTCCAGAAAATATAATTAATGATGAATACTTTTCATTGCAGGTTTTGCTTACCTTATGTTTTTTTTTTGTTGGTACGCCATAAACTAATCCAAAACTGAAATCTACAATTATTGCACTCGACGAGGAGTAAATCAATTAAAAAATTACCACAAAATTAAATATGTACATACAAATGCTTTTGAGAATATAATAAACAAATAAAATTAAAACTTTCAAAAAATGCAACATGACCTAGTACTATAAAATGTGTCTCATAATCTTTCTATTATTGCAAGTACAATTTTGCACACTATAATAATGCAATGTGTTTTTGTTTTTTTTCTCATTAAAGGTATTAAAAGCTTCTTTTATACTTTGATTATTGAGCATCCACTATCTATCAAGGGGCGGGATGTCATGATGTAGTTAATAGTGTGTAGCTTACTAACTCGATTTAATACGCATGGCGACTTTTGATGATCAAACAACCCCCTTTAGGTTGCATCTATTTACAAGGGGAGAACATGTCACTTAGGGGAATCAAACTCCAGTGGAAGCATTAATAACTCGACATGTCCCCTTTGAAATCATTATCAGAGAAGTATTTTATATTGCACAAATTTTGGAAAAAACAATGCAAGTTTCATATTTAAAATAGGAAAGCCTTCTTTTTTAATATATTTATAACGCAAAATTGGTGAAGCTCAACATAAATTTAAAAAGTGAAGCCTTTGAAGAACTCAAAACCTCATAGTAGAAATGTCGAATTTTCACTTGCCAAAACCCTGAATGAAGAATAAATGAGCACATCCAATGATTTTTACCTTGATTGAGCCAAGTTAAAATTATCAATGCTTTATTATGATTTAAGACCACATGAAAGATTTTCTACCACTATGTTTCAAGTGAATACTTCACTCAATATTAATATAAAACTAACAAAATAAAATTAAAATTACTAAACATAATCATTTCATCCCAAATTATTCCACCATAAAACTAAAAAAAAAAGTGAAATTAAAATTACTAAACATAATCATATCATTTCATCCCAAGTTAATCCAGCAACTATGATACATTGAACAACTATTACCAAATCAAAACCAACAAACAATCACACCATAAAGTTATATGCACTAATTTTTTTTAATTGAAAATGGATATGAGATTGGTGCTTTTCATAAACCATAACTTAAACCTCGCTACAAACAATACATATTGCTAAAAAAATCTTCCTGCCGTATCCCGTACTGAATAACATCCAAAGCCACATAATCGATGTGAGTGCAAAGAAAAAGAATAAGAAAACAAAAATCAAATTGGTCTTGGTCAACAAAATATTAAGGTTTAAGGTTTAAGAAAGGATTGAACACTTAAGAGACAATGTCAGGGAGAATGATAAGTGACAAATATAGTTAATATAAAGAATGATTTCTATAAATTTCCACAAAGAATAATATTTTAATAAATGTGTACAACTATTTAAATGAAAGGTTACAAAGTATAATTTATAATGTCATTTTAAGATTCTAATCATAATAATCTTTACACTTTGTTTGGGTGTTTCGTGAAATTTGATTTTGTTGTGGAGGATGGCACTCCTAGATTGAAACATAATAAGTCTAGGAATAATAGTAAAATCCATGGAACTCACCATTTACCATTATCTTACATTGTGATGTCACCTTTGGGATTCTTCTATACTTGCAAATGGGTAATTACATGCATTTGACAATTTCAAAGTGACATGATTCAATCACACAATGGAAAGAATCTATTGATGGATTGGGTAAGGTTTAAAGGTGTTGAGTGTGCATTGATAAACTTTATCGGTGGTTCAATTTCATCCAAGTTGTGTAAAAATAGTTGTGAGTGGCAACTTAGGTCATGAAATCTGCACTCATAATTCAAACACTCGTGATTGCACTGTGTCTCATGATTTCTACCACCTAAAAAGAAGTTGGAAGCACTTACTTATTATTTATTTTTATTATCCTTCAATAATAGAAATAGGGTGTTGAGTGTTGATCTAAAAGATTGTTTCATGGTTTTAAGATCAACCTCACGAGGATATGAATTTTCCTGCGTTTTTAGAGAGGTAGTACTCCTCTTTAGCTGAAAGAATGGAAGATTCTTTGTATAGTTTTGCAATGAATGTAAAGGGTGAATGTTGAAGAGGAAATCCTGAGAGATCTTCCAAGAAATATTATATATACAAATGTGCAATCTTTATATACAAAATATACATCATATCATGTGAGGAAAATATAAGATAAAGTGTGTCAACAAAGATTTTTGTCTACAAGGTTTTGGAGTCTCCACTCAATAGGCATTCTTTCTTTCTTGTAAGATAAATTGAACTTTGAAATATGCTATTACTTTTGCAAGATGAAGAAATGAAAGGTCCTCAAAGAACTTTAAACGATAACTTCACTACAATCCAAAAAAGATTTTAATAGGCAATACATTTGAAATCACATGCTTTCAACTCAAGTCACAAAAATCACTAATGTAGTGCCCCAAGTAGTTCTCTGCAAAATAAATTTATAACAATATCCCAAATATGACAACTAATAAACTGAATGAAATAGAAATTGCCTTTTTACAAGAAGGGATCTTGCTCCTCTGGACCTGAAATGTTACAAAATGACTGGAGATTTCAAAGAAAGAACTGCCCATACCCAAATCTTCCTGTTCTCATTACATTCATGGAAGATTTGATGGAAAGAAACGGAAAAGAAGAAGATGTAGAGAGACAAGCTTTAACAGGTCAACCCAATGAATCTTGGAGAGATAGAACTTTTCTTCTTGCAGACTCTTCACCACTATAGAAACTTCTTATTGCCAACCTCCTGATAATGCCTTTTCTTATCCTTTTAAAATCTGATTTCAACGTTCTTGAAGCAGTTAGGGTTTCTTTTCTAGAACTTTCCCTTATTCCTTTTTAGAGTAAAACACTTTTAATTAATCCTTGATTGAAGTCTCATTAATGACTTATGTCATTGAAATTTGTGCCTCCAAGTAGGGCCTACTTATTCCTTTAATAAAGTTAATTTAATAAACTTTATTTTCAAATTTTCAAATTCACTGCCTTTAACAAAAATGGATTGTGTTTTTATTTTTTGAGTAAGATATTTGTTTTTTCAGCCATGTGAAACATTCCAGATGCAATCTTCATCCTCTTAGATTTCCAACAAGTCCTCCTGGGCACAATTTCGATTTCTAGATCTCAAGATATGAGCTCTTGAAGTTGAGTTGTCAAACAGATTTATCAGCAAGGCATGTAAATGTTATTGCATGTTCTTTCAATTTCTAATAAAAATATGCTCAAAGCCAGCCATTGAAAGCTATTCCAACATCTCCCTCGTTGAAATACATTTCCAACAAGGTATAGTTTGTGTGATTTTGACTTACAGATCTTAAGTTATAGCCTTCAGAAGATTAGGACTGATCCAAGTGGATATCGATGGCCACCCACCTTTTCCAACTCACTCAAAACAGTTTTCTGGCAATTTACTATTTTTAGCAGTTTTTAACTTCCAGGGCCATTTTGAGGGCCTAAATGATGGTTTTTCAGGATCGAGCTTCCCAAAGATAAATGAAGGCTCTGATTGATCTCCCAAAATGAATCTCCTCGACAATACCTTTCCAACGGGCTATCGTGCGCCTAAAACGGAGATCGTATGCAAAAGTTACAACCCTTGGAAATTGATGTACTAACTTACCCAAACGTGGCCCACATGACTTTTGGCGCTTCATTTCCTAGGGTTAGGTTTTTTGATGTCTAGGATTTTTGACATTCCTGTTTATTGTAAAAAGGTCTTCAGAACCTCATTGTAATAATCTTCTTGTGAATGAGCGCAACCATCACATCTCTTCTCATAGATAAGCCGCCACCATTCCAGTTGGCGCTTCATCTCCTAGGGTTAGGTTTTTTTATGTCTAGAGTTTTTGACATTCTTGTTTATTGTAAAAAGGCCTTCAGAGCCTCATTGTAATAATCTTCTTGTGAATGAGCGCAACCGTCACATCTCTTCTCATAGATAAGCCGCCACCATTCCAGTAAGCTTGTTTTCTGCAGCATTTTACAGTTTCAGCTTATTTACTTGTTGAATAGAAAACCAGTTTTATTGTATCTTTGTTATTCTGTGTTAAGCATCTTTTAATAATTTGTATTCATTTCGTTTTGCTCATAAAATCTAGATCAGTGGTATCAGAGTGGTCTGCTCCTTGTCGTCTTAATGCATGTCCCCAATGAGGTCAGGGTACAAAGAATTGGGTCTCAAGCTTGTTTCGCTTGAGGACAAAAGCTCTCACACGCCCAAGCAACCTCTCATGATAGGAGAAAAGAAAGATGATGGGACAAGAGATCCTTTCAAAATGTTGCTTGAGGAAGCCCTCATGCAACAGAGGAACGAGATGATGGATAGTTTCGCGCAAATCCTTCGACCGCTACCAACAAGAGACACATCTTCCTCGAGCAGAGGCGCTGCTCCCTTCAAGGTACAAATCAACTTTGATATTCCTATATTTGAAGGTTAGATAGACGCGGATTCTATAGACAAGTGGTTGAATCTACTAGAAGGGTATTTTTCTGTCCATAACTTTTCAAATAGAGAAAATATTACTTTTGCACTCCTCAAAGTCATTCTGCATGTCAAATATTGGTGGTAAACTTTCTGTGAGCAAAAGGAAACAGAGGAACCCTCATTATTTACAATCGCAGCCACCTGGGAATCCTTCAGGGATTCTATTAAGGAACAATATTCCCTTGTTGGAAGTAATGACGTCTTGTATACCAAATGGACCACACTGCAGCAAGAAAGAGACCAAGCAGTGCCAGAGTTCACAAATATCTTCCATACCTTGCCCACTAAGATGGGTATCAAATATTCAGAGTGACATCTGGTGCTCAAGTATTGTCGTGCTCTGCATAGATACATCCAGACCGAAATGGAATTTTTGGACATCTCGTTCTTGGGCATGACCTACCGATATGCTGTCAAAATCAAGCAGAAGCTCAAACAAAAGACGTAGCAATTTGGGCCTGGGAACCCCTTACATCAAAATCCAGGAAGGGACGACCACAACCCACAGAACAAAGGACAGAGAAAAGATGGACAGTATTAGGACAACCAGTCCAAGCTGCAAGCAAAGAAGAACACTAGAAAGACAAAGAAAGATACCAGAAAGTGGTGTGAATTCCATAAGAGCCCTTGGCATAACACTATTGAATGTCGCTCAAAGCATTCGTTGGTGGCCGAAGTGAAATCCTCTGAATCAAATGCGGCTTCTGACTCTGAGTCAGAACCAGAAAGAGGAAGACGGATCATTGACGCAGAACCCAGTGCCACCATTGCTACCACCAAGCTCTAGCCTGGTGAACTAGACGAGCCAGAAGAAGGCGAGCACCTCTTCCATTCACAGATGTGGGTAAAAGGCAGCATGTTCACTTCAACGTTGATAGTGGTAGCCAGAAGAACCTCATCTTAGTAAAAGTCATCAAGCAGTTGGCCCTGCCAACAACGCTCCACCCACAACCCTACACCATTGGATGGCTCCGCCAAGGAAGCAATCTTCGCGTCAGCCAATAGTGTCGAATGTCGTACGACATCAAGCCCTTCAAAGACGAGGTACTGTGTGATGTTGCTCCTCTCGAAGTTTGTAATGTTCTTTTGGGCCAACCTTATTTATGGAAATGTCATGTTGTGTATGAGTCTAGGCCTTGTAGTGTTATTATTACTTTGAACAGGAAATTGTATAAGATACTCGAGGTAGCCCCTCCTAGTGTTATTTTCTTGATCTCTGTTAAGCAATGCAGGAAGGCCATCTCTCAGAGTGGGAAATTTGTCTTCTTTGTGATTCGCTCTTAAAGTGAGAAAAAGATCACAGCCACATCCAGGGCCTCCGTGACCGATCTCTCCACACAACAAAAGAAAGTGGATAAGGTCGTGGAACAATACTCAGATATCTTCTCCTCTCCTACCAGGATACCTCTGCACTGCCAGGTCAAGCATCCCATCGATCTGACCCCAGGCACACCACTACCCAATGGGCCAATCCACTGCCACTCTCTGTTAGAAAATGAGGAGATCAAGAGGCAGATCCAAGAACTGCTCCACAAGGGGCACATATGTCCCAGCTCATCACCTTGTGGGAGCCCAATCGTACTAGTGCAGAAGAAAGACGAGACTTGGTGACTCTGCATTGATTACCGGGCCCTGAATAAAATCACAGTCCGAAACGATTCCCCGAATCGACAACCTCCTTGATCAGCTCACAGGGGCCAAATACTTCAATAAGATTGATCTGAAGTGTGGCTACCACCAGGTCCTAATAAAATAGATAGATGTATGGAAGACCACCTTCAAGTCAAAAGAAGGTCTTTTTGAATGGTTCGTTGTTGAGTCTCAAAATGGTCCTTATTTTCACTCCATTAATTCACTAAAACCTTCACAATTACTTCCATTTCACCTTCATATCACCTCCACACCATTACATTTACCTCATTATTGGGTTAAAACTATGCTTTTCCAAAGTTTAT